>JAHPZR010022555.1:50000-52500 GCA_019787425.1 Platygyra sinensis | reverse complement strand
ATGAACTGCTTGATCAGAGAAAATGTAAATCCTCAAATTTGACTTCATCAAATTTAAGAGAGGATGGGGTGCTTATTCAAGGGAGAGGCCCTTTGTAAATATTTCCAAAATCATGGTCAGATATCATCACTTTTAGTTTTGACAATATATGCATGAATGTGTCAGTCCCACAGAATTTGCAGAAGGGCTCTGGCTCTCTTGAAGAACTAAGTTATACTGTATAACCACCTTATCTAGGCCTGCTGCACAAGGTTGGCTCGGCTTTAGGCAATGAATCAGCAGATTTCACTACCAGCCATTTTTTCAGTCCATTGCATTCTGTTTGCAGTGCTTGAATGAATCGATAATTACTTACTTGTGATTGAACACAACCAAAACTATAACATCCTTTGTTGCCTCAGTAACCTTCTTTAAAAAATGGGAAGGGGAGAGGAGACTTATTCAAGGGGAAGTATTTGAGGGGAGGTGCTATTTGAGGATGTATGGTAACCATTAGGTGACTACTTCATTATTTCAGTCTGTAATATTCAAAACTCATTATAAGCACTCAAAATGAAGGAAATTTGAAAATAATTATAGTAAAATAACACTGCAGATTGAGATAACAGTGAACCAAAAGGAAATGACGATGTCAAGATCAGGCAGAATTATATTATTTTATTAATAATATTAAGATGCAACATCTGTGAATAAATGGTTATAAAAAAAAGTACTTAAATCAACACTTGTATTTTCATTTTAAACCTTTATTAATAAAACTGATTCTGAAAAAGGTAAGGATGCCTACCTCAAATTTCTGTTCTTAAATGGTGGCTTTCCTGTGAATATAAGTAGCAATCCACCATTGAACAGACAAGTTCCAGTTTTTCTTTCTGTTTTTCTTGCCTACACACTTACAGTAATTGCCCCAAAAGTCAGGAGAATGGAGAAAAAATCCCACTCATTATACTTGAGGGTTGAAATTACTACAGTAGTAATTTCAACCCTCAATGTTTTATTCACATTTTTGTGGATAAGTATTTATTTTATTCACTCAAGGAAACCTGTGTCCTAAATATTAAAAACTCTTAAATAGTAATTACTCCTTTTGACTTGTGATTTTGTTATCAATCTTCACAGCTTTGAAACTATTCACAATATAAATATCTTTGAGGTGGAGTTTTCACCTTCCATGTCAAACACAATGAAAAACTGGAACTTGTCTGTTCAATGGTGGATTGCTACTTATATTCACAGGAAAGCACCATTTAAGAACAGAAATTTGAGGTAGGCATCCTTACCTTTTTCAGAATCAGTTTTATTAATAAAGGTTTAAAATGAAAATACAAGTGTTGATTTAAGTACTTTTTTTTATAACCATTTATTCACAGATGTTGCATCTTAATATTATTAATAAAATAATATAATTCTGCCTGATCTTGACATCGTCATTTCCTTTTGGTTCACTGTTATCTCAATCTGCAGTGTTATTTTACTATAATTATTTTCAAATTTCCTTCATTTTGAGTGCTTATAATGAGTTTTGAATATTACAGACTGAAATAATGAAGTAGTCACCTAATGGTTACCATACATCCTCAAATTAGCACCTCCCCTCAAATACTTCCCCTTGAATAAGTCTCCTCTCCCCTTCCCATTTTTTAAAGAAGGTTACTGAGGCAACAAAGGATGTTATAGTTTTGGTTGTGTTCAATCACAAGTAAGTAATTATCGATTCATTCAAGCACTGCAAACAGAATGCAATGGACTGAAAAAATGGCTGGTAGTGAAATCTGCTGATTCATTGCCTAAAGCCGAGCCAACCTTGTGCAGCAGGCCTAGATAAGGTGGTTATACAGTATAACTTAGTTCTTCAAGAGAGCCAGAGCCCTTCTGCAAATTCTGTGGGACTGACACATTCATGCATATATTGTCAAAACTAAAAGTGATGATATCTGACCATGATTTTGGAAATATTTACAAAGGGCCTCTCCCTTGAATAAGCACCCCATCCTCTCTTAAATTTGATGAAGTCAAATTTGAGGATTTACATTTTCTCTGATCAAGCAGTTCATGTTGAACACTAACCAAGGTTGCTATGCTGTATTATGCTTTGAAAAACCAGGCCACTCACGTGCACAATACTTGTATCCATGTACAGAAGCATAATTGCTTAGGGCAAGGGGACAAGGAGGGGGGAAGGGGGGGGGGGGTGACTGGCAGTGGACTATCATCCCATCCTGGGTTGTTCAAAAGCTGGTTAACAGTAATACAGGATTAATTCACTGCCTATGTTTTATGTAGTTTGAGATTAACAGTCGCCTCTCAATAACTCAAACCTTAAAGGAAAATAGAAAAAGTTCTCAATTATTGGAAGTTCAAGTTATTGAGGGAAGATTATATAGAAAGTAGCCTGAAAGGAAATCAAAATTACGTCGAGTTACGAGAGGTTCGAGTTAGCGAGAGGTTTGAGTTAGTGAGAGGTTTGAGTTAGCAAGGGTTCAAGTTATCGGAAATCAAC
>JAHPZR010022555.1:32500-45000 GCA_019787425.1 Platygyra sinensis | reverse complement strand
AAAAGTGTCAACCAGATTTTCATTTATGTGGAACCTTTTTATGTTGCATCAAGATAGTTTCCCTATTTCCTTATTTTTATTTTATTTTTTTTTTGTGTGTGTGAGCATTTTTGTTTTGTATGATCAGTTCAAGGGTTATATGAGTAATTTTTGGCACCATTGTGGGTTTATAATGCATGACGCATGCATGGTGAGGGCGAAAAGTAACAAGAAGACACAATACAGGATTCATGAATTTATGCAGAAAAAAAAACATTGTTAAGAGCAACTGGAAGTAATTAGGTAAGGGACCTATGGACTCCAACAAGTACGTTACTGGTGAAACTGCATCTTACTATTTGAGGGAAAAAGTCAAGTCATACCTCTTGACAAATCCTTTTTATAATAATTGTGATAAAAAAGCACCACCCATACCAGTTGTTCAGCGGATATTGCATCTTTTGACCAGCTCTGTTTCTAATGATTGCACTAAAAATTGTAAATGTCCATATGGTAAAATTATTTTATGTTAATAATATTTTATTATAGGTCATGCTGGCTGCCTCTTATTGGTCCTTGCTTGCTCCAGCTATTGAGATGGCAGAGTCATCTGGAAGCTATGGAAAGGATGGGAAATTTGCTTTTATTCCAGTGTCTGTAGGGTTTGTTCTTGGGGCAGTGTTTGTCTATGGAGCTGACAAGCTTATGCCATTTCTGGTAAATCTCAAGTCTGGATAATTTGTTTTGTATGATTATTGAATTAAATAATAAGGAAGTAGATTTCAGCATAAATATAGAATACTTCATAAAAAGTGCACGCATACGGTGTTTACACACAAGGTGTGGCGTATCAGAAATGGAACAAGTGAGCGAAGCGAATGAGTGAGATTTCTGATACAAAACAACGAGTGTGTAAACACCGTACAAAGCACTTTCCATGTGGTATTATGTTTGTTATTATTATACATACTGAGATTGAACACCCTCCTTAAATTATGACAAGCTTTATTTAAACAAATGTGGTCAAACAACAATCACTGAAAGAAAGCAGCTTCGTAAAAAATGAAAGAGCTCAAATCAAATCCAAAACTTATGAAATAAAGTTGGCTTATCTGAGTTCAAGGCTGCTTAGTCCAAGTCTGACTCCTCAATTCGAATTCTTTTTCACCTCCTTTCTGTTTCAGTGATACAACTTTCGAAATGCAAAATGGGAATAAAAACTATTTGCTCTCTTCAGACTCACAAAACGATGGCTTGTGCGGTGTATGAAACCGCACAATCGAGCCTTGAATGAAAACTTCAACTTGCCTTATGGCTCACACGTGAAAAAACATGATACACGGCTCCTGATTGGATGTATCGCTTTTCTCTTTTCTATGCGACATTTGATTGGTTTACATCGGTTTGCGAACGAAAATTTACTCTGCGGCTTTTCAGTGTATAAATCTCAGTATGTATGTAATAATAACCATTACTAACCAAGCCCTGAAAGGCTGTAGAGGGAAATGTAGGCCTGAGGTCATGACAGTACAGACCAATCACAATGAGATCCTACAAAAACAACTGAGGGCCAATATGGCTCAAGCAAGGTACAATCATGGACAAAAGTCTTGGGACAAATTTGCCCTTTTGGTGCTTTTGGCACTTTTGCACAGTGCCAGATGCCACAGATACAAATACAACTTCACGTGCCTAACCTCGCCCCCCACCCTCTATACAACGTTGATTTTCAACATTGTACTCAGGGTGGGGAGGGGGGAGACAGCAACACATGGCCAAAATATTTTAATTGCAGTCATTGAGCTCCCTCATGATCATGGGTTTAACTGAATACTAATGTAATTAATTATTATGAAAAATTAAAATTTTTTGAAAAATTAGTTTATTGTCTTTTTTAGGGGGTTGAATCTTCTAACATAGCTGAAACCCTGACTGGTGGCTTCCAGAATGGAAGTGCATGCAAAGAAAAGGAATTAAAAGATGACATACAACACACTGAAGTCTCCATAACTAGCTTCTCATACAGTAGAGATACAACACAGTTAACACAGAGGAAGAGAGAGAATTTATACACGAATAAACAAGAAGTTGATCAGGAAGGACAGAAATCAAGAGAGCAGCAGGCTAGCTGGAGACGAATTCTTTTACTAATTATTGCAATAACTGTTCACAATATTCCAGGTAAAATACAGCTAGTAGTAACGCAATTATGTTCATGTTAATAAATAAGAGTCACAGTGGCATTTGAGTTTGATCAATGAATTCCAGATCAAGAGTCTCATGTCATCCCTCATCGTACCTCGCAGGGCACCTAAGGCCATTCAGAACAGCCCTCCACAGCGTCTTCCACCCATTTCAATTGCCTGCAGACACTGTCGCAGTCCCCCATTACTGCCATCCCATCTCCTTCCGCTCTCTCTACACTCCCCATCCAGATCCTTTGTGGCCTGCCTGGCCAGATCAAGAGTAATGAGATGAAACTTTGTTGGGGTCATTGAGAGTAATGTTTGCTTTTAATGCATTAAATTCAAATTACTCGCTGCTCCCTGGGGTTAAGTGCAAAATTAGTGACAAATTGTTGTGTGCTAAAATGCGATATGGGATATCCTGTGATAGACAAGCATCAATTGCAACCATGGGGCCAAACACAGTTACTCTGGACTTCTGAAAGAACCCGGGATCATATGCTCTGACACTGATGAAGCTACCTCCAATTCATTAAAATAATACTTAAGCTTCAACTTACATTCACACTTTGCCCTTGGCTTTCAATTTGTTGTTTATAACCTGTCACAGAATCAAACTCAGTCCATTGATGGATTTGACTTCATCAGTCAGACCAAATTAAACACCAAACTCTGTAGCTCGAATGAAAGATAAACCCCATTAAATGCTTTTAATGATTTTGTTCTTGATGTACAGAGGGACTAGCAGTAGGGGTTGGATTTGGCGCTATAGGAAAAACAGCTTCTGCAACTTTTGAAAATGCCAGGTATTATATATCATGTTGTTAAATTGGACTAATTACAGTAATTGTTGTATTTGATTCCAGTGACAGTCTATTTAATTTATATAAAGATCACATATTAATAAAATCAGCTTCAGCTACGTTGTGTATTGTAACAAATATTTAATTTGTTTTCTACATTTTTCCAGAAATCTAGCAATAGGTATTGGAATTCAAAACTTTCCCGAAGGGCTTGCCGTCAGTCTCCCTCTTCGAGGAGCAGGATTTTCCTCGTGGAAGAGCTTTTGGTATGTTAATGCCACTTGCTTATTATTCACAATAGAAACATTGGTCGATCTAATGTGTGCTCCACTTTGGTTTTGTAGCTTGTCAAGTTGCATGCCATTTGCTTGTACTTTGCCATCCCAAAGGTTGTGTTACATTCACCTTGCTTCTTAATACATGGTTACGTGAACAAGTTTTGATGCAACTTTGTTAAAGGCAATGGTTATGTTACACTGACAAGACAATATTTATTGATTCAATTTTAATCTATAAAAATTAATAAACTACAAAAAAAACAACAAAAGATCAGACAACATTAAATACAACATTGTCCACAACTTTTAAATTTAGGCAACAATGTTGTAGGTGTTGGGATTTCAAAATCCAGTAACGGGATAATGCCACAGCAAAATGTTGTGTTAAAAGCATTGTGTACCATGTTACTAACACAATTTTGTTGTGTTACAAATCAGCATTTTAAATCAGGTGTTGTAAATTAATATCACCGCCCCAAGTACAAATTTGATCCAATTTTATTGAAGGTATGGTCAACTCAGTGGTATGGTAGAGCCAATTGCAGGACTGTTTGGTGCTGTTGCAGTAGTGGTGAGAATTCTTTTAAATTAATACTGCCAACTTGATTTCCACTTACCGGTACTCAATGTTAGACTCTGCACATGATTTTGTTTTAGTAAGCACTTTAAAGGAGACTTTCATTAATATTGATACTTTTATCATCAAGACAATACTGTTCCTGTCATTATTCACGGCATTCAGACCTGACCTTGTTTAAATAATTAATTGATGAGGAATGCTAGGAAGTATTTTGGTCAGCGTATAAGGCTGAACATTTTTAGTCGCTGTGGATGAATGAGCACTTGTAATACAAGAAAGTCCAGTGACTGTGTTAACATTCCAACCCACTACCCCAGTGGTGGATCCAGGTTTTTTCTTAGGGGAGGGGTGCACCACTAAGGAATGGTGTAACTGACTAGTGAAGCAAATATGTCATCTCACGGGGGTGCGCACCCTCTCCGCACCGTCCCCCTAGATCTGCCGTGTACCCCAACATTTCTCACTGATACAGCTACCTAGTGGCCATGCCATGTAACAATGATGTCTTTAAAACTTCAGGTTGCTGAGCCCCTGTTACCATATGCTTTGGCATTTGCCGCTGGTGCAATGATCTATGTTGTAGTAGATGATATTATACCAGAGGCACAGACAAGGTTTGTTATAATTGTGATATTTACTGTAGCCTTCACTAATTATGACTGCATGGTTTTTTTTAAGTTTTATGATCTTATTATTACATTATTTGAGGAAATATTTGGTTAAATTAGTTTTGGTCTTGTCTATGTTTGTTCTCTTTTATAAATTGGAGCTCCTTCTATCATAATTGTTTACAAAATAGCTCAAAGAAAATTTGCATGGTGATTGGTTTAAAATCGTGCTTATATTTAACAATTAGATTACGAGCTCCACTTTCTATCATATGAGAGCTCACAAGGTCGTACCCTGAGTCAACTATCAGGCAAAGAAATCGAGACTGAAATATGAATATCTAATTGTTTTGGCAATCGTAGAACAGTTTTTAATTGAGTGTCAAAAGTAATCAGGCAATTAGTTTGGTTTTGGTTTTACTACAGTTTGAGATAAATATTGTAGTCTAATTATTGAGCACTTGGTTTGGTTTTGGTTTACAACGCTCAATTGAAAACCACACTAATCAGTCATTCAGAACTTATTCTAAATCCCCTTCACATAAACATTGAAAACGCGAAGAAGCGGGCGCCATTTTGTTAACAACTGCATAATGTGAGGCTACTCACTATCTACTACAGAATAGATAGTGAGTAGCGTAGCCAATCAGAGAACAGCATTCATGACAAAACCAAACTGTTCTTTGAATTGACTTTTTTATTTTTTTTCTTTCAGTGGTAATGGTCGTTTAGCTTCTTGTACAACTATTGTTGGTTTTGTTGTCATGATGTCACTGGATGTTGGACTTGGATGAGAACAGTCTAGTTTTATTCTTATTTTATCAATTATGGGCTCTAGGAGTAGTAATTTGACTTCAGATATGGATCTGAACTACCTGTGGGATAATGTGCCCTGCAGTAAGTAGGGTTTTGTACAAAACACTGGGTTACAAAATAAACTATGATAGAAAGAAAAAGGACAGAGAAAAACAGTTTTGAGAACCCAAGTCCCTGTCATCTCTGACTTTCTCCTCAATATGCTGAAGCCTCTTTATTTAGTGTGCACAGGTTCTATGTAAGCTAAGTATCATAGCCTTTTTGACGATTTTACTTCTCCGTTTACTCCTTAGTTTTTGTTTCGATTGAGAAGATATATCAAACACTCGAGACAGTGTTTCATTCACTTTCCAAACAACTCGAAGTTCGTCAAAGATAGTCCGCTGCGCGTCGTATTTTCGACTTTCTTCGCTGTGTTTAGATATCCCGATGAAACACTGTCTCTCGTGTTTGATATCGTAAAACTCCCAAAATATTCCCATTGTGAAATCTTTCCTTCGCTTTAGCTTTGCGTGGCTCATTTCATACAGTCTCTACCATAATTACCTTGTTAGAACTATATTCAGTTGTTTCCAAGAAAATCTCTCCATGGGGTAGAATTTTCATTCATGAACCTTTTCAGTGAATTGCTTGTAGCAGGGAATCTCAACAACATAAGATCATTTCAAAAATTGGAGTGGTTTACTGCGCCTTTCAATAACATGCGGACTCTAAAATTCAAAGCTCAACCGTTTTCCGCTACCGTCAACCAAATCTTCGGCGGCGGCTCCCAGCTTCCGACTACTGCTGAGCGCGCGGTAGTCAAATCGTTGTGCACAGTTCAGACAACGAAACAGTGCTCGACAGTAGTCGGAAGCTGGGGGACGCGCTGAACGTTTGATTGACGGTAGCGAAAAACGCATTTGTTGGTCGACCTTTGAAGTTTAGAGTTCGCATGTTATTGAAAAGCGCAGTAATCTCAGTGTAACTCTGCACCATTTCCATAATTTAACAGATGGTAACTTAATTTGATTTTAAAAAAATCAATATTTCTAGGTAGGGCATTAGATGACAGAGTTTTATGTTATAATTTGTTGCCTCGCTAGTATTTAATTAGGAACGTTTATCACTAAGGAATAAACAGAAAGAAAAACAAGAGAATAGTAGAATTTTTGAGTGTAGTTTTGTAGCGTTCTTGTCAGAAGGGTGGTTTATTCAAAAATCGTTTAATGAATGACACACTGCACATGATTACTATTTATATTTATTGAGATTGCAAAGCTTTGATAACCAGCAATTTTGGTACAAACTTGTTGGAATATATTTGCTGTCAATTTTATGGCAGTCAGTTTGATGTGCATCTTGTCTTATTTCCACGGGCGATAACATGAGATGGATTTATTTCTTAAAACACCTTTATTACGCTTAGAATTGAGTCCTGTCAACTGTCTCTTTGAAAGAAATGTGTGCCGGACGAGCACACATCTATTCACCTCTTTTGGGTCCCCCTGCAGGGGGAGCTCATAAAATGGAAGGGGTGCCCTTTGGGAATCTTGAAAAAAGCCCTGATAAATACCAAGATCCTGTTTTGTGAGCGTGGCTTGAAATGTTTTCCACCTCCGATAAGGCCCTGTTTACAAGGAAGCAGGGTAACCCTACTGCCAGGGTAACCCCCGGGGGGGGGGGGGGGGGGGGGGGGCTACTTAACAAAGTTTAATACGGGGTGGCTCCGCCC
Source organism: Platygyra sinensis (assembly GCA_019787425.1). Taxonomy (NCBI): domain Eukaryota; kingdom Metazoa; phylum Cnidaria; class Anthozoa; order Scleractinia; family Merulinidae; genus Platygyra; species Platygyra sinensis. The sequence goes on along the minus strand of JAHPZR010022555.1, from coordinate 38,036 downwards.
CGAGGTCCAACCCCTTATCCTTTTATATACCATTTTGGCAGAAAAGGTACCCCTTTTATATACCTTTTGTTGAAAAAAGGTACCCCTTTCACATACCTTCTTCAGGAAGTCTTGTTCTCAATTTCATGTAGTGCTTAATAAATAAACTGATACAGCCGTAAGGGGCGTCTATTCGAAATATTTTAATTAAAGGCCCTTTAAATGCCTAAATGACCGATTTCCCTACCCTTTTATATACCTCAACTTGTGAAATCCCTACCCTTTTATATACCTGAAGCCTGAAAAAGGCACCCCTTTCGGGCGGAGCCTCCCCGTATAGGCCATTATAGGGAGAGCCCCCCCCCCCCCCCCCGGGGTGTAACCCTAGCAAGAGGGTTATAAGATAGCCCGGGTTTACAAGCAAAATTTACAGGTAGGGTAACCCTACTGCCCGAGACAACTTTACGCTTGTTACGCTTCGGTGACCTTGTAAGTAAAGCACGAACAGATACAAAACTGGAAAATAATTTATTTCCAAAGCAAAAATATGACAATTTGTGAAAGAACTTGATATTTTCTTGGTCATAATTCGCTGATTGTGTCTCTATTGTGATCATATTTTGTTTTTGAAGCCAAAATGGAGTTGTCCCGGGTAGGCGAGTTGTCCCTAGCAGAGCATTTACAAGGTGTTACCCTAGTGCTAGGGTAACCCTAGCACTAGGGTTACCCTACCTGCTTGTAAACAAGACCTAAGAGGTACCAATTCTAAAACAATTCTCTTAAAGTGCCACTGAAACGAAATTTTCGTATGTGAGATTTTTGCTTAGTAATAAAGTTTCAACCTTACTTGGAAACACTGGAGACTTTTTTTTCGCATACGGTAAGCGAAAACTGCTTTTTCAGCCGTTCGAAGTTGGCTGGTTAAGGCCAAAATTGGCGGCCATCTTGGCGCGGCCAAAACAGCCTAGTGACGTCACTGGTTGTATTAGTCTCGTGCCGCGCTGAAAATTTAGAGTGATTATGGGAGAAGAGAATACCGTTCGAAGCCCCCCAAAAAACATCTTAAGGACATCTCAGAGCTTTAAATTAGATGCTAACAGTAGCCTTAGCCATGAAGAGGTGGAGAGGCGATCCTGGGGCTTTTCAGTCTATTTTATAATTGAATAGTTCCAAGGTAATTTATGAAAGCTAGCACGCGAGTGCGAGTTCTGAAATCGCAAAATGCTCGGGACACTTAGTCAAATGGCGAGCATTAAATGTAACAATGTCTACACTCATAAAGTAAAAAAGACCTGAAACAAGAGAAAGCGGCTTTTGAAAATATTATCCGGAGTGCTGGTGCATGAATGGCAGCAACAACGCTTCAAGTTTTCGAGTCGCTTTGCTTCGAGGAAACCAGACGCTTTGCGAGTTTCACCGCAGACGAGATTGTGTTATGGTGACCTTTATCCAGTTGTATCTGCTACATCCTACAAGTTATCACAACATCAACAATTAAAGAAACCCTCTACTTTTACATGGAGGGAGCGAATTTGAAACTGTAAAGGCAAACTAAGCTGCCATGACCCAACACGTATGTTTTCAGGAAACGAAAGAAAGCGTGACAATGTCGACGGCGAAAAGTCATATATGCAAATTGGTTCGAATTCTGTTTTTAAAATGAACCTTCGAAAGGAGTGAAAGCTTGTCACGTTTTAACGAATTGCTTTGAACTTGGGTACTATTATATGAAGATCATAGATATAAGTACGCGCTAAAGAACTCAAAGTAATCCATCGGCCGTGATAAATATTGTAATTGGGAGATACGCGTAAAAGAGAAGCGAAATTCCACTTTGTTTATATTACACTGACTGACACGTATGCGGCGATAATCGAGCGATAAAGCGAACCCTGCTGTTGATCACAATTTTCAAAGATATTCTCTGTCTACCATAACAACTCTCACGCCGTATTAGTAACATAAAAAGATGCCCTCTGTATGCAAAGAAGTACTCCACTCAAAGCTTGTGGACCATTACTAACTTCGTAATTGTGCGGATGGCTGAGGCGCTTACTTCTTTTAATGCAGTAAAGTTTGCGAGGATCCCGGGCGAGGATATATTTGAACCTTGTTAATCGACCTTTGATAAACGTGAGAATCCAAATTACAGAACCAGGCTGAAAACAGACGACGATATATCGTGTTTAGGCTTCAGGATGTGATACAATTGTTGCCATACTCGTCTTCGAAGTCTCCAATCGAGTACTCAAGATGTTCGAAAAATATAGTAAGCTGTTCTAATCTGCAGCATTCATTTTGGCGAAGCTACACTCTTTTGCGCCCTCCAACGTTTATGATGTGAATTTACTGTCAAGGTTGGACAGAAATTACAAGGTAGAAAACTAGTAGGTATCGACAATAGGATGAATAATCTTGAATAAATCAAGTGAAAACAAGAGAGAATCTTTAGTGCTTCCATCGTGAATACAACCAGTGACGTCACAAGGTCCTTAAACTCGGTTCCAGAGCCCGGACACAGTTATGCTCCAAAAAGACGATTTCGGCAGCTAAAAGAAGCACTTTCCGTAAGGATTTGAAAGAAATAAAGTTCACCACCATTTTAAGCACGCTTGAAACTACAAAGTGGGCTAATAAAAGAGAGTACGAAAATTTCGTTTCAGTGGCACTTTAAAGGTACCGCATTAGCTCCCTCCATTATTGCGGCTGAACACCGTAAGAGGTATCAAAATTGCCCTATTGACCCCTTAGAGTTACGACGGGAAGCCCCGTCCGAGTTTCCCCTCCCCCTCTTGCTAGGGGTGTTGAGAAAAATGAAATGACCCTCAATAGACCTTTATGACACGGCAGCCATTTTGAGTTCCAGGAGAACAAAAAGCTTTGTTTTTACCCGTCCAGCCTCGCACTGGATCTTTTGTCTTAGCATTGCGTGATAAAGTTCAAAACCGCGTTTCACACTGGAGACACGATCCGTCCGGATGGTATCCGGTCACTTCGTTCCATAGTCACTTCGTTCCAAGTCACTTCGTTCCATCTTACGGTCACTTCGTTCCAAAAAATAGTCACTTCGTTCCACAAACAAATAGTTGGAAACTACAAAGTAGTTATGTTATGTTGTTGTGTAATTCTAATAACTTGCCTTGATATGCTATTCAAACTGACGTTTCTATCTTTAAAACTTTACTCATCCACTGTTACTTTTATCGTCGGTAGATTTGTTGCTGATCGCAGTTGTTTGACTGTCTACCTGCGATGTGCGAAAATTTCTTATCGCCAGCACCGAAATAAACTGTTAGCTTCACTTTGTGTGTGGTAAAATAATGCACTTATCTATGGCTTACAAGGTATAAATATGGCGTACATAAAGGACCATAAAGCATCGAGTAAATTGCACAACATACAATAACTTAATCCTTAGCCCTGAAGAGAAACTAAAAGGTAGCACTTAGAGAAAATACTGTGGAACGAAGTGACTATTTTTTGGAACGAAGTGACCGTAACATGGAACGAAGTGACTTGGAACGAAGTGACTATGGAACGAAGTGACCGCAATTCGTCCGGATAATGCGTCCGCTGTTCTGTTCCTCACTGTCATAGGCGTACGAGCCGGGGGGGCGGGGGGGGGGGGCTGCAGGCCCCCCAGTCGCAGAAAATTTTGAGATTTTTTGGGCAAAACGCTGATGATTCGAGCAAAAGTACTCGGGAGAAAGCATTCTAAAAGGTAGTCAAGGCCTGGCTTGTAGGTTACTTTCACTGGCGTTTGTCTTGTCAAATCGGAGTTAAGGTTAAATGATCTAAGGATCCACAATTGCAGGTATTCTGTTTTGGAAAAGCCATATGCCAATTAAATGTGTACAGTGGGAATCCATGATGTTATTTCCATTAGTGACAAAAGGATGAAAGCAAAGGACGACCAAGATGGGCTCCTGCCAAGACTTATGTTTTTGTGGTGGCTCTGAAAAGAGCCCTTTTGAATGGCTCCGCAAAGTGCCGGTTTAAAATTTTCCTGAACTTCTCGCACAAGGAACAATTAACTGTTTCTTTTATAAGTTTCTGATTTTACCAGGCTGTCGAATGAAGTCATAGGCTAGGAGTATGCAATGTTTCAAAATAACTACAGTGGAATCCTGATTTCTCGAACCCTCATTTTTTCGATCCTTCCGATAACTCAAACCAAAAGTCGTTTCCCTCTCCTCACTCAAACGCCATAATTTCACGAACTGTCCGGCCGATTTTTAAAAGCAATTTTCATCAGTTCCCTTGGATGTTCCAAAAAATCGGAATTCGGCTGTGTTTCCGTAATGATAACAGTTTCATTAGACGTATGATTGGGAACGTTTTTGTTTTTACTGCGATTTGAGTACGTATATACAACTGACACTTTTGGGCATTTTGTAATTTTTTTCGGGCAATAAGGTCGCCGCCCCCCCCCCACGTCCGAGGGTGCCCGTACGCCTATGCCCACTGTCAGGACAAAACACGTTGATAGTCTTTCCGAGCCTTCAGTTTGTCGTTCAAGACACAAAAAGCTGATAGTTTGCCTTGACGAATGATCTACCTCATGGTCATCTTTGGGCCTGTTTGTAAGGACAGAGGGTTACCCTAGCGCTCGCACATTTCCTCTTTTTTTTTCGTCGTCGTGTTTACAAGGCAGCTAGGGTTACCCGGGTAGGCGGGTTACCCTATCTGCCAGCATCTGCGTGCTAGAGTTACCCTGTCAGCCGGGTTCACTTTTTCTCCTGTAAATACTTCAGGTAGGGTAACCCGTATACCCGGGTTAACTTTCTAATTGTCCCATACCCTTTGAGCGTAACCGTGCATTAAGTTGTCCCAGTCGGTTGTAAGGTTACCCTACCGGTGACATTTTGCTTGTAAACCTGGGCTATCTTTTGCCCGATACGACGGTGTCGTAAATGCAGAAATTCTCCCGCGCTCACGGTCTAATTTGACATATGAATTTATAATTATTTATACGGATGAGAACAATTTGCGGACAAGTTGACAATTTCTTATCGTAAAAAAACAACTTGTGTCTGCGTCTGTCCTGTTATTGACAATGAATTTCGTCAAAACATTGTCAAAGCAGTCTGCGGATCCAGCTACTTTACTTTTGACAATGTTATGTCGAAATTCATCATCAATAATAGGACAGACGTATGCATGAAAACCTGATGTCAATTTGCTGACTGTACACGAAGTACATTTTGTACTGCACATGGCACTGCTGGCTCAATGTAATCTAAAATGGAGGACCGAGGTCAGGACCGAGCGAACCGAGCGAAGAAAGCATAAAACTTGAATGTGTTCGTCGTCGACTAGACACGGCTTAGGACCAATTGGCTCTTATTTAAAGAATGATCTTTCGACAATTGACACCTGGCGATGCTTGTTCACGAGCGTCTAAACAACATCGGAGAGCCAGTTTTCAAAGGTTCGTATTTTCGGGAGATGGACTACCCTCTCTTTAACAGAATTTCAGAAATCTTGCTGCAAGTGGAAAGTTCAAGCTACGCACGCAGAGTAGCGGTGGTTGTTCTCCTGGTTTTTGCAGCTTTTC
>JAHPZR010022555.1:0-27500 GCA_019787425.1 Platygyra sinensis | reverse complement strand
TCGTGGTTTAAGTTGAGCGATCCAAACTGGACCAAAAACAAGAATAAACAATTCATCTAGATTTGACTCAGAATCAGATCAGGAAAAAGCTCGTTACGGCGCTTACGAAAGTGAGAGCAAGATATGAATAAATAATTTACACTCCCAGTAAAGCTAACTATACAGTTCAAACATACATAAATTGAAAGCTGTCGAGCACACTTGAAATGCATGGCACAATCCTGATATTTGACGGTTTCGCCCACATCCCTTCAGTCAATGCAATTAGTTACGTCTGTCTTAGGAAGAAATAACGGGCCTTCAAGCTTTCCAACCGCCATAAAGATAAAGTCGACAGCTCTTTTGGACAGCTTTCGGTCAGCAAACTAAACTTCGTTTGACTCAATGTCTTGCTGCACTTCAACTTTGCATCTTTGCAAATATCATTTAATCGAAGTCGTAGAAGTGAAACCTAGTTCGCCTTTTACATAAGCTGGTTCTGTTCTCTTAAAGTTTGCTCTTGAATATTTTTCTTCGAATTAGTTCACGTCCGATAAAAATTATTACGGACAAGTTTAACATACATCCCGGAAGCATACACACATAAGTCTAACCCGGTTGGTGAGATATCGATAAATATCTGAGTAACTTAATTTTCGATTTTATATAAATATCTACATTTGAAGAAAAGACGGCTTCGGTCACTTGTATGATGAATTAAGTGTCTTGCTCATCTTGGCTGTAAACCTTAATGCATCCATCACGTTTAATGCTTATGATTACATGTGTTTCGCATTATTTATTGCGGAGTGTTTCATCTAGATGGCCGGCTTAAGATATTTGTTCTGTCATAACCGGGCAAGCAATTTGAAAATCATATTATTCATAATTGGATTTTTTTTTCCAACCACGGAAATATTTAGACAAAGCAAATTTTTGTGACGTTCATCGCAGTTTCGGTGAAAGGATATCTATATGATATGAAAACGTATTTTTCTTGTTTTTCTCAGGAAAAACGGCCATGAAAACTGTACTGATGTAACGCAAAAAAACAGCAACGGTGTCATAAACTAATTGAAACGCCGAAAATGAAAACTCAGACTGATTATTTATCCATAACAAGGTTATATGAGAGTGTTGAGCATGAAAATGATAAAAGGTCCATGGAAATCACCCACGTTAATGAAATTCAACATTAGTGTTGGCAGCTGTTCAGAAATAAAGTCCTTTCATTAACCAAGGCGAAAAAAGACAGGAACTGAACGATGCCTATGCAAATTTGGCGGAGCCTCTTCCCGCAGAAAGGAAAACAGTTTTCAACGAGTTTTCGTTTATTTCTCGGTGATAAGAAAATAATCGAGCAAAAATTTTCAACACCGCATCAGAGCAAAACATGTCGTAAATCACCGTGGATTATATTGATGGGTCCATTTCGCCCTAACCTCGCCAGAACATCTGCCACGGAACAATGACGGCTGATTTCTATTGTTTGTGCAACTCGGCGGAAAAAAAAATTTGGTGATAGCGTCGCTAGTTATAGAAAAGACGCTCACAAGTCAGTTCTCTTCTGTAGGCGTCAGTTGGGGAACGAGACCTATTCTGTTTGGGCGACGGGAAAGTCTGAAACTGTGTGAAGAGCTTATCACCCAGGAGCTGAGCGCCCGTGAAGTCTGTTTGTTGTTGGATTAAAGGCGGAGAATTGGATCACAAGACCTCCAACTGGCTAAGGAAACCATCTTTGATGAATGATCAAGTTGGATGAAAAAGAAGCAAAATATATATAACAGTGAATCGGCAGTGGAGCAGACCTTATCACATTTATTTCTTTCCCTCTCACTACTGAAAGGCAACTATGTAACTGCAATCAGAGCACTGAAGGTATAATTGAAATTGTATTTAATCGGACTGACGGGAATTAACTTTATAATTTCCGTGCGTAACGTGCCGAATTCTCAAAACAGAACCAGGCATGAATTTGACAAAAGAGTTAAATGACACAAGTAACCAAGAACAGGACGAAAGCGATTTCCTGGCGCTGAGGATTATTCAAGCGGTGGGAATGTGTCTGTTTATTCTTACTGGTATTCCAGGGAATTTTTTAGTGTGTTACCTGGTTCGCAGAACGCGACGCCTTCGCACAGTGACAAATTCAATCATAAGCAACTTGGCCGTTGCAGACCTCGGGGTGTGCCTCTTTAACATCCCTGTTTCCTTGGTAACAGTCATTTACAACCGCGGTGTGCTGTCCGATTTCGTTTGTCGGATCGCAGGCTTCACGAATGCCTTGTTCCTCTTCGAGGCTCTGTGGTCGCTTGCGCTAGTGAGTATTAGCAGATACTGGTGTATCGTACAGCCAGCTAAGTTCTCCTCCATTTTTAGCCGTCGAAGGACCATGGCTTTGATAACTGCAACTTGGATTCTGTCGCTGCTGTGCTCTCTCCCGCCTTTGTTCGGCTGGTCGCAGTACGTCTTCACAATGGGCAAAGCGACTTGTTATTTCAATCTAAGCGAGCACCTCCTTTACACAGTCATCTTAGCCATTGCTGTATTTATTTTACCGTACATTTTGATCACCGTTCCTTATTACAGAATATTTCGTTTCATTCGCGGACACAGTCGAAAACTGAGCGTAAACAGTGTCTCGGCGAATTTCAGAAAAGGAACGCGTTCCACTTTCCAAGACTTCAAAGTGACGAAACTCTTGCTGGTTGTTGTTTGTGTGTTTGTAGCTTGCTGGACTCCTCATATCATCGTAAATTTGTTGAACGGTTTCGGTATCATTCAGCCGATCCCGCGCATTTTAGACGCTATTAGTACATTCTTAACTTTCCTCTCCAGCTCTTGTAACCCGTTCATCTACGGACTTATGAACAAAAAATTCCGAAAGGGATTCCGCGCCGTTCTTTGCGCGCCCTTTCAGAAATGCGCGAAGACAGAGGAAACGAAACTTGAACGGAAAATCAGCGGCGAAACCACCAGGAACTTAAGCTCAAGATCGAGAAGTAGTCACAAGAGAGAGTGGAAGATTGTTACTGAAACACGCAGTACAATTTACGAAACTTGCGTTTAGAAAATGCACGTTGATATATATATAGAGAGAGAGCTAGCAAGGAATATAATTTGAAAAAGGTGATATCATTTGTTGTTGTATAACATATATAAGGTGATAAACAGTTCACGTTGAAAGTTTTTCCAACCTTGAAGTTATACGTTTACTGTTAAGTAACCTTTTCAAATAAGATTTTCCGGTCAATTGTTGAGCGCAGTTTTCCTAAACTAAGTGTGGCTGATCTGAACTACGGCGTTTTAAAGTCATCTTGGGAACCGAATTAAACTGATTAACTTATACTATTCCCTAGGCGTTGGTCTCAAAGTGATTTCTTAGTTTATGATAGTCCTGTGCCTGGAAACTAAGTCAGGTGGAGTGAGCTGGCAACTGGTCCCATCTTCTCCACAAAGCATCGAATACCAGAGCTTTTGATAAATTTTGTGGTACGGTGTTGTAGCGTAGCCGCTTTCCAGGGGTTGGGGTGAGGGGGAATTGGAGGCTTTCGTGAAGTCTTTGGTGCATGGGTGCCGATTTACCTAGGAAAATTCTAAACTGATTCCTAGGTTCAATGAGAAGGAAAAATTCCAGCATTGTTGCTCGAGCGAATTACGATTATTTTTTTCAGTATAATTTTTTCATATACTGAGTTCCGAATTATAGGCTCTCAGGACCTGTGTGGGAAGCGGACCTTCCCACACAGAGTTGTAATGGTCGATAATGGGATCGGGGGAAGGCCGCTTTCAAGACTGACGTTGTTCAAAGTTTAGGTGCATTTGAATGCCTTTCTCTCGTTTACAGTTAATTAACACAGCATTAATGTGTACCGTGGCCGTTTCTAATTCTTGCTTTGGATATTTATAGAGCAACTTAACAACTCATAATACAATGTGTAGCCTGCAGATGTACTGTCACTGACTCTCAATGGAGACCTCTCAAAAAAGGAAAACACTCTAAAACCAAATATCTGCCTGCAATTTTCTACAATCAGATGGCCATCTCTCTAAATAAAGACAGTGAACACTTCGCAGCCTTCAACAAATACCCGAAAAGATCGCTTTTAGCTGAAAAAGTACTCCAGAGCTAGGCTTTCCACAATTAAGTTGCGCAGCAACTTCTTGGCAAATTCTCGTATTTCCAGCAACGTTTTGCATGAGCAATTTCTAGTTTTCTACCAGTTCTGAGAATTCGGAGCATCGTAATTATAGCGCTTAAATTGAGCTTGCTTCTATATATTTCACAATTTTTAGTAGACATGCTACAATAAATGCAGAACTTTTCGCGCGCTCTTTGGTTAATTTCAATGTTAATTATGTTGACGGACACATAAATTTATGACGCAAAGAGCGCCTAGAGCGAACAATCTCCTGTTATTGCAAAAATCAAATTGACGGCAGGTTTTCATTCGTCTGTGCTGTTGATGAATTTGGTCATAAAATTGTCAAAGAAGTCTGCTGTCCACAGCTACCGTTTGACAGTGTTATGTTATGACGTTATCACTTCTTAGTGAGCGACAAAGAACCGAACAATCGACAGTTTAAAGCCGGTTACACCGCAAAATTGCACAAAAATGCTTAAGGCTGGTTTTCAATAGCGACGGAGTCGTAGTCAGAGTTGTAGTCAGAAGCGTAGAGCGATACGATCTAGTGAAAACTGCATTGCCGGAGTCGGAAGCAGATGCGGAAGAATAAAGCAATGGCAATTAATATATTCGACTCCGGGCCTCTTGCGATTGGCTGGTTCTTCCGCTTCTGCTTCCGACTCCAACAAGCTAGTTTTTACTGGATCACAAGCGACGGGGTCATAAACAGAATCTGGTGGAAGAAATGGAAACGTTCTGATTCTTCTGACTCTGATTCCGTCGAGCTTACGACTCCGCTTAAGACTCCGATTTTCGATTTTCGCTAGGTTATAATGTACCAGTCAAATCGAAGCTTGAACATCCCCCCAGGGCATACCCGGACATTCCCCGGGCATTTGACGCCTCTTTCTGCCCGAAAGGAGAGGCATTTGATCACCACTCATAGGGGTGGGGAATTTGATCGCTAGCCTCGATTTCATGTCAGGAGTCGCGCTGATTCCACGTGGGTCAAATAAATCGTGGCGGAGACAGCGGAGACAAACTTTGATGAATTCAAAGGAAAAGATTGCGTATTCGTGGCGTATCGGTTGAAAACTTAAGGCCTACACAAACTGCGTTCCGTATTTGAAGGTGTTTAAGAACGATTTATATCCATAATATATAAATATGTGTTGTCTAATAAACCCTAACCCTAACACCAAATCTAAACCTACTACTGCCGCAGAACATTTCCTGTCCTCTCCTAACCACACTGCTAACGACATGCAATTAATACCCACCGAAAAAATCTTCTCTAACCGAGACTCTATTCGCAAGGCCAGGGAGGCTTTTTTAATTCAAAAAGGCAGAACACTAGATCCTGACGGTCTTAACATCCGTGAAGAAACATTTTAACTGTTTTCTTTTATTATGTAAATTTATTATTTTATTTCACCATATGTTTATCTTTAATTCACACTGTCAACCATTTTTACGTATTTCCGGTAATATGCTACATAAAAACACATGCCAATGTAAAACTCCCATTGTACCTGAAGAAGGCTGGTTTGGCCAGCCGAAATATAGTACACCTTCAAAAATCATTCTACGTTGTGTCGGTTTCTGCCTTCATATTCTTCATTTGTCTAATAAACCATGTTAACATGCACAGCTTCAGAAGCATGTAATTGAAGCTACTGAAAAGTTGAAACAGTAATCAGGTAATCTTCCCGGGGTGGGGCATTTGAACAGCTTTTCGGCCCGGTGAGGGGGGAATTCGAACAAACATTTTCCAAAAATTCAATGCAAATGCCCGTGGGGGTTGCCCGGGGGGGGGGGAATGTTCTAGCTTCGATTTCACTGGTACAGATAAAGGTCTCCTACGCCTCCGACTCCGTTGCTAGTGAAAACCAGCTTTAGAAATCTTACTTTGGACTTACTAGTTTTTGAAGACGAAGCATGTTGGGATGGGAATTGTGAGGATTAAAATTAATAATTGGTCATTGTTTGTTGTCGTTTTTCCTAATTGTTTGTTTGTTTGTTGGTTTGGAGTGCGGGTGCGGTTGGGGGTTTGAAAGAATTTAGGGCGTTGCTTGGATTTTGAGGACCTATAGGGGAATCCTTGTTTATCATGTTTGCCTCATTAGCATAAGCAATTCAGTTTCTGATGGAGCTACAAGCATATCACTTCTGAATATTGAAAGATCATAGTATGATTAACTCTGCCAATGACTAAGAGCCTGATGTATTGAATACTTTTTGTGCAACATGGGTTTAAAAACTCAACCTACAAAAATTTTCAGTTTTTTGATAGAAAACTTTTCCTTTAATATTACACCGTGTAAGATTTCCCCATGTACCAAGTTTCACTGGCTCTTTAGCCGCCTGGAAGACAATTCATATCTGACATGTTTCCCTCTGTACCCAAAACTGTATGCAAATAAGCAAAAATGCGAACAATGACGTCAGCAAGAATCCTCGTGATTAGCAGTCTCGGAATATCTCGTCGTACGTTTTTCTGATAAAAGCTTCGATATTTTACAGCTATTTGATTACACATACCGATCCAATAACATCCCAAACCCAGATTTACTGAACATGCGAGTCTAGTGACTTCAACCCTTCTTACTACCGACTAGTTGCATACGCGACTCTTCGATATTAAAGGTCGCTTATTTCGTAACAGTGCAGTCCTACCAGAAGGGGAGCGTATACGAAAATTGGGGTGCCCGGTTAACAATCCATGACAAAAATCTTCGACCCACCCAAACGCTAAGCTTGATGTTATGCACCGGTACGGTATGCGAATGTGCTTGTGAGTGCGAGCTAACAACGCGAAAATCGTACGCAGTGTCGTCTGCAGCAGGGATGCACATTGCCTGCGGTCATTCTCATCCCCAGAGGGGACGACAATGGTCTACGGTTGGAGACTGAACAAAGGAAAAACACGAGACTTTTTTGTAGTTGGAGTCTTTTTTTTACAGCCTACACAAACTTCAGTGTACAATGTGAACAATCAAAGCAGCCATACTTTTAAAGTTTCCTTGGAACTAGAGGATTTAGCTGGCATGTGGTGTGGTACAATTAAACCTTGGTTCAATTGGAACTTTCTTTTTGTTTTATACTTAATAGCATTATCACGCGCAAAAACAAAGGAACTAAGGTTGAAATTCAACCAAGGGTAACAAAAAATTGTTCCACTCATGCACACGAGTAAAAGGATGCATTTATGAACAGACTTAACATCTATTTTACCCAGAAACAAACCATACAAGCAAAACCTCTGGCACCAAGAGAAACTCTCAACTGTAAAATTGTTAAAGTCTTCTACAAAAGTTGGTGTGACGCCCAAGCTGTACAAAGGCTTTTTGGGAGAAGAAAAGCTGTTGCCATACATGTGATCACACTGGCGAAAACTAAGAAGATTTGCATGTAGCTTTTAAGTTGATGTCGAGTGTTTTAAATTAAATAGAAACAAATGCACTTTACAATCTTTTATAAATTCCATTTTTAAGATGGTGTTCCTGCCACCATAATTAACAAAAGAATGGTGGAAAACAGCAAAATGTTACAACTCTCTGCTAAGACCATATACCTCAAGAAACAGAGATACATTCATAATGAAGCTATAGGCATTATATATTTCATGTCACGCAAAATGAGAATTTGAATAGGAAAACTGCATTAACACCTTAACAAGTTATGCTTGGTAGACCTATGATCATTCTGTGGATTGCAACCAGGTAAGCATACACCTTACGAGCAAATAAAAAAAAAAACAAAAACACCACCAACAGAAGCCGAGAAGGTAAGAAATGCTGGGAAAGACAAAAAAGGCTTTCCTTAGGAACTGAAGTTATAAATGCTACGAAAGCAATGTATACACAACCATGTATGCAGTAATGTTTATTTCAAGCCACAGTGGTGTTGAGCATTGTCTCTGAAGATAAGGTCGTTGTTACCAGGTTTCAAGTCATTTTGGAGGGCGTGTAAAATGTTTTGAAGAGTGGCGTACAGCAGAGAGTTCCATCATTCCACTTTCTCTTTCCTGTCTCGTTCCACCACCTCGTCGCAGTCCAGTCCCTGAAGATGTTGGAGTCATCACGGGAGTCGAGCGGACGTGTGCACCAGACATGCGTGATATGTCACCGCGTGGAAGATCCCCGCCTGTTACCTCAGCTGGGGCTCCACGATGAAGCCGTGTAATTCGTCTTTCCCTTTCTGCACGCGACATAGGCCTTTGTGCACCTTGTTCCAAAAATTAACAAAACATGATTAAAAGATGCAAGGTGTAATGTTAAAGAATGAAAGAAAATTCATTTCAATGATACAACAGTTCTTCAATCTAAGAACTTTACAGCAGTGATCTAGGTGCAACTGGGGGCATCCACTTGAGAGAGAGAAAAAAATCCCTTTTCCTTTGTTCCATACACATATTAAAGATTTTCAAACCTACCAACAGGGGAGGGTGTGGCAGTACTCATTGGTTCCCGTAATCGACCAGATGTTGTACCAGGCAGAGCACGGGTGGTGGAGCTTCGATGATTCCTCTCTGGCTCTCTTGGTTCACGTTCTCTCTCTAGCACCTTTTCTACTCCCCTCAATCCTCCTCGGTCAGCACCAGGATCAGGTTCTCGTCCACTTCCCTGATAGAATTCACGAAAAATTCAGGTTATTCAAAACTGCAACAAATTTACACTTACTTAGGGTGACATGAGCTTGCATGACATAAAGGCATCAAAGTAAGAAAGCTCATCTGAAGTAAAAATGTGCATAGGAGTGTCGCAGAGCATTCTAAAAAGTTGTTTCAGCAATTCATTGGTAACCATTCACTAGGAATAGTAGATACAGAAATCCTCAGAAAAAGAGGAGGAATAGTCCATTTGTGAATTCCCTTGTGCCTCTGTTTCAAAGCGAGGCTAAATGCGAAACCATTCTTATGAAAATGACTTCGATTTGCATGAAAATGAAACTGCATGCACAACTTATTTTCATATGAAAGGTTTCGCACTTAGACTAGTTTTGAAAGAGGCAGAGTAGAAGTCTGAAATAGCCTGTTGAAAATTTGAAGGGATTGAAGGGTGGACATTTTTAGTGCAAACAAATTGTTGGGATGGGTTGGCAGCAAATCCTGTGCACAAAGACCCTGGCCAGACATAAAACCACACAGGTTCTTACTACTCATGATTTATTACAAAGGCTGTGATAACATCAAATCAAACTGCAAACAAACCAAGCATACTTACAAACTTGAGAAGATTCCAGTCAAAGATGTAGTCATACACATATCCTTGACAGTGAAACAGATTGCGGAAAAGTTGACGCAAATAAGAGTAGTCTGGCTTGTCATCAAAGCGTAGTGACCGGCAGTTGTTTAGGTATGTGGAAAATTCAGCTGCAACAAAATCACGATAAAACCAATTATGTCACCCCTTTCCATAATATTTTACTTAACATCAGCAACAAAGAAATGGGTCAACAATTCTTAACCAAAAGCTTATCATCAGATTTACCGGTATACAGTGGGGGTAACACAAGCAACTCTCCACAAGGCAAGAATACTTCCCTCCACAACTGATTCATTAATAAGATAAGTCAATGAGGGTACAAGCTCTCCTTCAGCATAAAATCCTACAAGTGTCCTTGGAGCTAACTTGGTGTAACTCCTACATGTTTTCAGTGTCTACCAGAGAGGTTTCATAATTATCTCTTCAGACATCCCTAGCCAGACTAGGTAACCTGTTAGCAACTTCAACTTTAATTGTTGCAAAGAACTTATTAAACTTGGATGCTACAGCCTTGGGTTCTGAAAACAAGCGTTTTCCATCCTGTCCATCCTGGACCCTGGGCTAATTCAATTAGGTTCTTATGCAAGGCCTCCACTGCTTTTATCTTCCCCTTTGTGCAATTTTTCGATTTTTCAATCAATGATAAATTTCCAATTCACTACTTGCACAATACCATAATGCACCTCTTTAACCCCCCCCCTTCCCCCCCCCCCCAAAAAAAAAAAAAAAAAAATTTTGCATACTCATTGTTTGCAATTTCTCCTGGGACATGAACATGTCCCAAGAGTAATCTAAAACAATGCCTATGCAAATTTTTTTGGGGGTAAAAGAGGTGTATTATGGGATTTGTAAAAGTAGAGAATCGCCAATACTCATGCTTCTGTTTCAAGCTGCATATAATCAGTACAGCATACTGTGAACTGAATACAAGCCTTCTCCTGGGGGAGTAGTCCTTCAGGCTGCTTTTCCTTGAACCTGGCAACTTTACAACGGAGCATACCTAAAGCACCCTCAAAGGTTTTTACAAGAAACAATATACCAGTCTTACAATGTTACAACTTACATGGAAATCCTTTGCAGAGAACTTCAATTGGAGTCGACATCTTCTTTTCACTGATTCTTTCATATTTTTGTTTCTTTGTGGCTGCCTTGAGACCTTGCCATGGTAAACTTCCCAGGTTAAAATACATCAGGACATAACCAAGAGATTCTAAATCATCCCTTCTGCTTTGTTCTAAAATTGAAATTGGAAATATGCTTCATTTGTCACTTTGCGACAAGGTGCAGAATTAAGACTTGTAATACACGTACAGTTAATGGTTGAGATAAGCTGCATTTGCAGCGTCTGAACAAGGTAAAGGTTTGTAAGCACTACAGAGGGAAGTTACATTTTCACAAAATGTGAGGTCAGCTATTTTGAATAAAAACAATAAAAGAACTATTTAAAGCAACATACAGGTGTTATATATCCTGCAATCTAACATCACCAAACATATCCAATAACACACACCAAACAAAATGACCAATTGATCATGGGAAATAAATTTCAAGGCACCCTGATTTTCAAAATTTTCCAGGAGAAGCTCCCTGTTCCTCAGTGCAGAAGGGAGGTGCTCCTTTTCAGCACCCTAACGCACTAGGCCGCCATTATCGCATGGAGATAGTGCTCTGCCTCCTTAATAATTTCGTCTTGCTCCTTTTTTCAGTTCAAAAACCCTGATCAGGCCAGCTCTTCTTTGACACCACACGAAATTTGAAGGGAGTATTTCATTCCCATTTGACTGAGAAATACAAATTTTCTGCAAGGCATATAACATACCAATTCCCAAGTGAGTGTTGATGCTGGCATATCTTGCTGTTCCAGTGAGATTCTTGTTTTCTCTGTATGGTATGTGCTGGTGAGTCCGTGGGTCCCTGTATTTCTTGGCCAGGCCAAAGTCAATTATGTAAACAAGACTACCCTTCTTACCCAGTCCCATCAAAAAGTTGTCTGGCTTGATGTCCCGATGTATAAAATTTTTACAATGAACATACTCTATTCTGCTGATCTGGAATACACATAAAAAGAAACAACCTTGATATTAGTACTCTAAAAATATACTACAGAGCTATCTTACAACCAAGGACATATGCATGCTGGTCTGGTAAATATTATATTAATGTGAATTACAGATTAAATTAGTTTAGACTGCCTTCAAAAGGTACAAAAATATTCACACAGAACTCTTGTTATTAATTGGGCAAACTTGTTCTACATGTATCAATGCTGTCAGAGTTAATTTCAGAACAATATCAAGACTAAAAGCTTTCGAGTTTTCTACAGCTAAATACAATCTAGTTGATAAAGTACACATACATGTAACTATGACTAAATGCAGAACAGAACCAAGGCAACCAGCAATGAGACCAAAAGTGCTTAAACATCTAACTACCAATTTGAGCTTGGGCAATAGAACCCTAGAGAGTACCTTTTCCATGTTTACATAGCCTCATCTAAACACAAGGGGGGTTGGGATAAATCCAAGACAAAGTAAAGGGTAAAACTTGCATAACTTTCAAGATCCCTCCCAGCCCGCGTGTTAGGATGAGGCTATGTAAACATGGAAAAAGTACTCTACAACTGTTATAAAATAAATTCTCAAAAAAATGGGCAACAGGGTTCGAACCCTTTTACAGAAACAAATTTCCAGGACTTTTCCAGGACTCGGATTGATTTTTCAAGAGCTCTTAAATTCACATCAACCCCTACATTCCCAAGATCTCAGTGGCCTTTTTCCCAGACTTTCCAGTCCTGGAAAATGCCTTAATAAAATTCCAGGATTCCAGGGCAAATTTAAAACTTCATAACTGCATTTACATACTCTCATCTAAACACTCTTATCAACCAATGAGAGTATATGTAGCAGCTCAGTTAATTTATAAATCCCTAATCATGATATTTGTTTGACCATGGAAAAAAAAGGTTGTCGTTGACGATGGAATCATAATCATCTGTCGCCAAAAAAACAAGAAAAAAACCCTTGGCAAGTAGTGAATCTGAGACTCTTTTGACAAACATGTTAGACCCCTGGTACACAGGCTTGTATAACTTTTATAACTACAGTGTACAGGCAAATCACTCACCATTTGATCAGCTAAGAGTAGTACTGTTTTAATACTAAACTTTCTGTTACAAAAGTTGAACAGATCTTCAAGACTTGGGCCCAGTAGTTCCATCACTAACACATTGTAATCACCTTCTGTTCCACACCACTTGATTGTTGGTATACCAACTAAAGATAACAGAAAAAAGTTTATCCAGCATCATGTATTTATTATCCAAATATGCCAAAAAACACATAAAATGAGAACATATCAGATTAGTTACATTCTTCATGGTCATGTTAAAATGATTATACAAAAATTATATCCTGCTGAGAAAGGCTCAACATTCCTTAGCCAAATTATTTTTTGCAAATAGCATGATGACTAATAACATGCCATCTGACAGGGTGCGAAAACAAATACAAAAAAAATGCATAAATGTTTTGGGGAAAATGCCCAAAAATTCTCTGATTATGCTGAAAACACAAAAGATTATGTAGAAATTTCAAAAGTTAACAGAATTTATAATAAAAAACCTTTGCAATGTACCGAATAGTAGTGAAACAAAAAGCACTTCAAAGTCTTATCCAGAGTTTAAACTCTGTTAAGGACGGTGCCTACTAAATATAAAGATTTTTGCGCTAGGTTAGGACCACGCAGAAAAAGTAGACCTTTGTAAGGGCTGTTGGCATCCACAAAGAAAGATAGGGGTAGCCACACATTTTTTCAAGATAACTAGCCTTGAATCTCAACAAAAATGCTGACATCAGCAGTTTTTCTGAAAAAGAGGGAAAGGATATTTCCTCACAGATTTCCTTAGAATTCGCCTTTACATACAGAAAGCCAAACACATTTTAAAAGATCTTTAAAGTACATGGCAAATGGTAACATTAAAATCATTTTTGGTACGTTTTTAATAGCAAAATCGCTGAAAAGGCGCTTTTAGCGTCTCTGACGGCCTTCCTCTACTTCAGCTTAAATACAGTCTAAATACTAGACTTTCTGAAAAGTCCTTCGTCTTGTTTATTTAGTACCCGCCGGATGAAGAACTTTTCCTACTTGATTGGTGCCAATTTTAGCGACCCAAAAATGGGTGGCTGTGCTTTAACCAATCAGAGGTCGCCTAGATATCCCTTGGGGACCGAATTGTCAAACTATTCTCAACAACACGTGACTTGCGGTTAAATTCAATACGGGGTTGATTAGGAAACCCATTAATTGGAAACTTCAAAGGCCACGCGCACAGGATATCAACACAGTGGAAGCATATCTGTCTGGAAGAACTGTGTTTGTTTCTTTGCTAACCTGAGCTGGGTAAAGTTCAACTTTTGAGCTAGCTGGAATCTTACGAAGTACGGTGTCGTTTTTTTTGCGCAATTTCGGCACAAAATGTTTGTCTAAACTGAACAGGCTTTGCCACTCGATATCTCCTTTCCAGCGACCAATTCAAGATTCAAACAAGCTTTGGTCAATTATTTTGGTCGATCAGAGTCTTTCCGCCATCCAATTCAAGGACTTCCAAATGTAATCTGAGACACCAGTTGCAAGTCATGCCACTCCTCATTTTTGGCCCGAATCGCAAATAAAAACCCTTCAAGTGAGACAAGTCGACCTCTCGCGATTTCGTTGCTCGCTCGGCTGCTTCGCGGCCAAACATATTCTACCCTATATTCTACCCTGAAATTCATGAGGTCGACTTGTGGCAAGTCTATCTAAATACCTTTTGCTCACAACCAGAAACTAATCACATGTTGAATAGGCCTGCCACTTCCATTTCGCAACATAAAATGTAGGGGTAACCACGTGTTTTTAAAGTTATTGATATCTTTTGAAAACTTTTATGGTGCCCATTACATTTTTTCCTGTCGCCTCCCCAGTAAGTAAGACGTTTGCATTTTTGCGCCTGCACTGGCCATCTGCAGGTATATATTTACAGTTGGATTTCTGTGTAATTTTCAAAAGATAACAGCTAGGTTTTCAGCTGAAAGACGTAAACATTTATTGGTTAGCGATATGCTGCTATTCTGGTGTTCAGGTTTGTTAAAATTGATTTGGTGCTTTAATTTTAGTCATGTACTTGGTGGTGTAGTTGATTGCGTCAATGTCAACCCCAGCGCGTGCATGCTTAAACTATGGCTTGCGTGATGCGCAGAACGTGTGCACACTAACCAAAGTAGGCACCGTCCTTCAGAGTAAAATCACTTATTAAACTTCATGCCCCCCAACTTTGACATTTGCTTGATCTGTTTCTAGTATTTGTTGCGGGTATTTCATCATTTAGCGCAAGTTTTCTATAGAATATTCCGTGAAGAATTGTGGTTGTGTTTTTGGACCATCTGCAGCTTAGTAACCAGATATAATATTTGGATAATGAAAAACTAGCTTCCAGGCTGTTTTCTTTAAGTAGGTTGCAACTACTCAATTACATCACACTAAAATTCTAAACACTATTTGTTTCTGAATTAGAATATATCTAGATCACAGAAATAGAAAATTTTAATGGTGTTTTAATTTCATGTAAATTTAATTTATATGAACTTACAAACCTATTTTAATTAGCACATTTTTAGCTCATAGGAATTGACAAATTGTATTGGGTTTCTTCTGGCCATCGTAACTAGCAAAGAAAGACATAAAGCCCAAAATGTTTCTATCACCGAGTTGTTTCCATTCCTGTCATTTACACAGCTACATGTATGATAATTGACTCAACTAAACCATTATATAAAATGTTTGTGAAACATTTTATTACTTAACTTATAGAAGGACAAAACTAACTCTCGAAAGCAATCGATAATAGTCAATACAGGGCTCAAAATATATTTGAATTCCAGCTCGCCCTTTGGGCAAGTAACTCACGAATATTGCTTGCCCAAGTTTTCAAACTCATAATAATTCATGGACTATTTTCTATTTCCATTTTCCATTTTTTTATTTTCCATCAAAGACACAAAAGATAAACAAAAAAAATAACGCAAAACACTAGAAGTTATTTACTGGCATGCTCAAATGTAATAACCTGTCTAACTTGCAAGTAATCTTCTTAGTTTTGATCAGTTTTATTTGCTGTTTCTTGAATTATTCACTGGGTATCTTCAAAAAACATCCTTGAATCAATGTTTTCAATCCGTGGAACTGGGTTGTGTGCAACTCCTTAAACGTTAAATGATATCTTGCCTAACTCCAAAAAAAATCATTTTGAAAGGAAGCACACAAAATTAAAACAAAATGATTTTAAATCTTGTAACCGTGCTTTAAAATTAACTTGTTTCAGTCTTAGCACTATGTGTGGCACAGGCAGCCTAAGCTCTTATTGTGAGGAATTATTATGCGAAGGTTCAGCTCGTGAAACGTGACATTTAATCCTTGTGCGAACGTTCAGCTCACGAAACGTGACATAGTTAACGCTGTCATCTACTGTTACATAACAACCAAATTTCATTACGCGCAACACAACTCTCGCTGCCTTTCAGCATGTATATGCTGAAAGGCATGTCTGATTATTCTTTGCATAGCGTGGGTTTAGCGTGACTTGTAATCGGAGATTTTTGTTTACCTAGAAGGAAAAAATACCCGGGAAGGTTCACTAATCTTTCAAACGAATACATATTTACATATGTTCCGAGTTGAAGCGTAGTGCACATTGTAAAGCAGTCCTTGATGATCATGGTTTACTGTAGACACCACATCACTTCATCAACACAAACTATATTATTGCGATCGCTCTTATTTGTCACAAAGCGAAAGTGAACAGTACAAGTTGCGTGATTCAAAGTCCCGATCAAGACTTTGCAGAGTGGAGGTCTGAGTCTGGTCACCGACAAAACTAAAAAAAAGTAAACCGCTAGCTTAGAAAACTAAAAAAATAAAAATAAACCGCTAGCAGAGCAAGAACGGCCACGCGGTTAACAAGTAGAATAAAAACAATTTTGTTTCTCCTCTTCAGTTCTGTAACAAGCAACATGTTGATTTTGCAAAGCTGAATGAAAAACAATTTTCCATCAATTTTTTGGATGACTACTAATCAAATTTGTTTTAATAGTCCATGGCAGTGCCCTAAGTAAGCTTAAATTTTTGTTAGGAAACTTCTATATTTCCAGGAAGATCGACACAGAGATTTTTAGTTGCTGGTGAGGGATTTGTTTTTGCCGTAGAAATATATGGCTTCTTTTCACATATAGCTCTTACAGCTGTCAGTGATACAATTATACTGAGTTTGATTTTTTTTTCTTAATGTGAAAATGGTAAATACTCGCAAAAATCAACCACAAAATACTGCTGGAATTTTAAGAAAAAAACACAGCATTTTCATACTGGTCACAGTTACTTTTAGTCTTGAAAAGAACTTCAATCAGGGCAGATTTTGATCACATGCCAGGACTGTCGGGCCGTAACCCCCATAACACCTTTACAGCTGAGCATATGATATCCCTTGATGCTACAGGTGAAATTGCCTGATGTTGATAGAATTAAACAACAAAGTAACAAGTTTGCTACAACTGTAGACGACAAAGCTACAGGTGATTCAAAACTTAATGGCAGCCCTGCTTGTGTGTAACCATTTCTGAACTGTGAACACATTCCACACAACCAACAGAACAATGCTATATATTAAGATCCACCTCAACACTTTCCATTTGCCAAAAAACTTACCTGTTTCAAAATAGTTATAAAAATGCCTTGCCCAGGGTCTTGCCCATGGGGCAAGTGAGAAGAGAAGGTTAATTGCTGAGAGGAAATTGTACTTGTTGCAGATGAGCAGAGGTTTTTTTTTTTTTTCGAGCCTTGCAGTACCAATGGATGAATCAATTGCTGTCGATTACCATCGGCAATCAATAACAAATGATAACTCACACCTTTTGATGACTCACAATCTTTAATTGTTATCGCTGACTTTTCCTGGAGAAGAGGTATAACAAGAATGCAACATGTTTCACAGTCACTCCCTCGAGTGACAATACTTCCCAATAAATTCAATGTCTTTAAAATATCTTTTGAGCACTGAACCATGAAGCAAGGCTTTGTATACACGTAAAAAATCATGCCATTCACTTAAAATCTTCACATGGTTCCATAGACTACGAAAACTATATGAATTCAAAGATTTTTAGTTCCTTAAAATTTGATAATTTTCTTTATCGCATCAGATTATCACGTTACATATACTGCTAATGTTATTATGCATGCTGTTTGAAACAAGCATATTAGCTTACACCTAATCAATATTGCGGAGTTCGTGGCAAATAAGATTTTGACAATTTACCACAACCTCGCGGGCACTATACAATAAAAGATTATAGATTGCTCTACTCGTAAATATGCTTGAAACTTTGCTTACCTCCTCCTTGCATCATTTTGTAAAATTTAGCTTCAATGTGTAGCTGTGGATGTTTAGTTTTAACGCATTCTAGTTTGATAGCAACCTCCTCTCCAGTGGAAATATTCGTACCTTGAAAAACAAACGACACTTTTACACTCATGGATTTAAGCTTACATAAAAAATCCTGACGTATATACAATGCCAAAACACAAGGGAGTAACCGATGTCGCATTAAGAGTAAGCTTGTGTTAGCAATAGCTGCTCAGGTTTGTCATGTAGGCAAAACGTCCGCGGTTTTCTTGCTAATTTTGCGAATAAGATCTGAAGTTTTCAACCATTACCTAGGTAAATGTCTCCAAAAGATCCGCTTCCAATCTTTCTACCAAGTCGATACTTGTTTCCAACACGTAGTTCCATCTTTATATCCACCAAAAAGTAAAACCAAACCAAATCAAAATGGAGGCCTTCGAGGGTTCCTTTCCGCCGTCATGAAAGAATCGACAGACGAATCCAGTTACCAAACTCTTCACACAGATGTAAAACTCGTCAAAATAGTAGGGAGGTATTTTCCTGACTGTGGGCTAGATGGTCAAGATTTGAAACGCCATTTTAAATGAAAGATGGTTCAGATTTTAGAGGATGTTAAAAAATGTCCCCAAATCCCTATTCTTTCAGCTTGTGAACCAAAGGTAGGGTTTATTTTGGTGATTTTTTGCATATGACGACATGAATAATGTATCTCCCGGAAATATCCTAATATGGATCATCATCGGAAAGGCGAGTTGAAATCGTAGAAGTTCGTCAGTTTCCGAGTATCACGACTTTGCTTAAAGAGCATCTCGGGTAGACTGGGTGCTAGTATCTCTTGGTTTCCCGCGTTACCGAGCGTTACCGGGAAACGGGCGCAAAATAGAAAATTGTCAAAACCAAGTGCTGTTTTCGCGGTTTTCCGGTTGCAAAAAGTGAAAGCGTTTTGTACCTAAATTCTTGTTGAAAATCAGTGCGCAACGATGGGAATCGACGCCGAGAGGTTTCCTGAAGTGAATTCAGAGCTCATATGCTCCATTTGTGCTGGCGTTTTGGAGGATCCTGTTGAATTACCTTGTCGGCATGTTTTCTGTTCTTCATGCATTTCAAGATGGTTGAGCTCAAATCATTCTTGTCCGAACTGCAGAAAGAAAGTACGGTCCAGAGACAAGAAGCCTGCTCTGCCGCTCCTTAAAAACATCATCAGCAAGCTCAAAGTTTGTTGCGATTTCGTTCAACATGGTTGCACTGAAGTAGTGGAGCTGGAACGGCTGGGGACACACACCAGCGTCTGCCCGTTTGCTCCGATAACCTGCGAGAACGAAGGATGTGAAATAACTTTTCCAAGGAGAGGCAAAGCTGATCATGAAGCGGAGTGTCCAGAAAGAGTAATATCTTGTACTTCAACCTGTTCTCAAGGTTGTGGATTGCAACTGCGACTTGCTGAACTTCCGGGACATAACTGCGTGCGAAGTTTGAAATCGCGAGTCGAACGTAAGTGAACATCTAAGTCTTCCCTTACATAAGCTTACCTTGACGCAAAAGTATAAGAGAACTTATTAATTTACTTCGCGAAATGTTCCACCTTCAACCTTGAGGTTAAAACTACATAATCGTGTATAGAGTGCAGATTTTAAATGTCAAAAGTAGCAATTAATCCGGGGGGGGGGGGGGGTACTTAAGAAAGTCTAATACGGGGAGGCTCCGCCCCGTTGTCCAACCCCTTACCCTTTTATATACCATTTAGGCAGAAAAGGTACCCCTTTTATATACCATTTATTTAAAAAAGGCACCCCTTTAACATACCTACTTTAGGAAGTCTTGTTCTCGTTTCCATGTAGTGCTTAATAAATAAAGTGATACAACCATAAGGGCTTCTCTTCGAAATATTATAATTAAAGGCCCTTTCAAATACCTAAGTGTCCAATTTCCCTACCCTTTTATATACCCCAACTTGTGAATTCCCTACCCTTTTATATACCTGAAGCCTGAAAAAGGTACCCCTTTTGGGCAGAGCCTCCTCGAATAGGCCATTATAGGGAGTACCCCCACGGGACAATTAATGCACCTATCAATGTGGCTTTGGCCTGGGGGTAGGGCATTTGAATTATCCTGCTGTCCCTGGGGTATGGATATTTGAATTTTTGTTCGTGCCCGTGACCACAAATCATTTCCTAGGGTAGGGAATTTCAGTTATATTTGACCTCACACTTTTGCCCGTGGTTGGGAATCTTACAGCAATGTTTTGGAAAATGTCAAATCCCTGCCCTATGCCCCGCCTCTCCCCCCCCCCCCTCCCCTCCACCGGCTTGACATTGATAGGTGCACAGCGTTAATACAAACATAAAGAAAACAATGCTGGTTTTTCACATTACTTTGTAATTATTCATTTTAAATGATCCGTCAAAATCCACCAACAAGGAGTGGCTACAATATTTATTGCTGTGTATTTTCTCATTTGGAAAATTGACAAAAATATCTGGAGACAGTGCATCAATCTTAACTTAAATAACAGAGAATTAATTTGTCTGTTGATCAGTTATTAATAGTAGTTGGTATGCCTATCTTCCATCGATGTGATTAGCCAGATTTTCAGATAGTTTTTTGATTGCATGCATGGCCATTTTATTTCTTGGCAGAGCTGGAACAAAAGGTGTCTGATTACTCACAGAGGATGACAACACTGGAAGAGACAGTAAGAGAGTTAAAGAGGAACAGAGGAGGTCATGATTTATATGCTGAATACACACAAAGAAGTGGACTTTCCAGTGCCGTGACGGAATTTGATGCAAATGAACAACAGGAAGTTGACTCTGGTTTAATATCATTACTGTCAAGAGATGAGGAAAGTGATTCTCGTTCATCTTCTCCCACTGTCGGTCTTGGTGGGATGACTCCCACAGACACTGTTGCCTTGTCTACCCACGAATGGGAAGATGCATCAATGACAGGACACAGAGAGCGTCCGCGGCAACGCTCCTTACGCCAGTCACCACCTCGTAGAGATCGGAGCCGTAGTAGATCTCCTCTCAGACAGAATGCCAGTGAGGATGGCACATCCAGAAGAGACAGAGAACATTCACCATCTGAAAGCACATGTACAAGTCGAACTGCTCGCAGACTACGCAGGCCAGTGCCATTCACTTCATCTTCACCCAGTGCTTCATCTACCAGCACCAATACTTGCGGAAACAGTGATTCTTCAGTTGTCCAACCTATAGAAAGGAGGCAAAATGGGCCACCTGGTGTTGATGACTCGAGTTCTGAGGATAGTCCTCGTATAATAGGGGAGATATGGCACAATGTTACTAGAGCTGAGGCCATGGAATTTGAGAGGAGTCCAGAGCGTGCATTTTTCTGGACTCCCCCTGGTGCTGCGCATCCCTCGGCATATTTTGGTGATCGTCGTGTTCAGCAGTGGCTTAACCGAGTCATAGGGGAGTCTGCCAGTAGCAGAAGCAGCAATCACAGTAGCAGCAGCATAAATCACAGCAGCAACAGCAGCAACAGCAGCAGCAGCAACGGCAGCTCATCTCCTTCAACATCTTGTTAATGAACAGATTGACATTGATAATACTTTCTGTAATATTTATAATAATGTCCTAAATTATTTTCTCTCATATTCTTTCTTGCATGATCAGTATCACTTGAGATATAGCTAAGCACTCAATGAATCAGCAGATACTGTTTTCCTGAAGACTTAAAAAAGAAACTATATTTTTGTAACTAAAATAATAATTTATTGTAATATTCATAACATTTTCTAAAAAGTATACATTGTTTGAAAAACAGCTTTTGCTTCGCAGCTGAATCTTGGCTTTGGCACACTTTAAGTGAGGGATGGTGAATTAATGGGAAGGGGAATACTTTAAGGACAGCATCAATATGTCTCTGTCTGGGAGGTGTTCTGGTGTTGAAGATGTGTGACCAAGACCATAGTTTATTGTTTCCTCTGGAGGTTTTCACAGTTAGAAGTGTGTCTGTACAGTAGAACCTTCCACTTGCATGGTGGACAAGGTGGACTGTACAGTCCAACTTCCCGTAAGTGGGCAGCTTGGAAGTGGCATCTGAGTGTCCTCTTATGGGAGGTGACAGATGTAATATAGGGGTGTCTAGGACAAAGGCATCCCTTCAATGGAGGTACAAGGTTTGACTGTACAGTCCAACTTCCTGTAAGAGGGCAGCTTGGAAGTGGCATCTGAGTGCCCTCTTATGGGAGGTGACAGATGTAATAGGGGTGTCTAGGACAAAGGCATCCCTTTAACGGGGTTTTAAGGTTTGACTGTACAGTCCAACTTCCCAAAAGGGGGCAGCTTGGAAGTGGCATCTGAGTGCCCTCTTTTGGGAGGTGACAGATATGATAGGGTGTCTAGGACAAAGGCATCCTTTAAATGGTAGTACAAGGTTTGACTGTACAGTCCAACTTCCTGTAAGAGGGTGGCTTGGAAGTGGCATCTGAGTGCCCCCTTATGGGAGGTGACAGATGTAGTGCTGGGTTACCACTGTACAGTCACACTTCTAATTGTGGACATCTCCTTGAGGAGGCAGTGAGCCATGGTCCTAGTCACACATCATCAATACCAGAACACCTCTCTGCAGGGGCACTTCGATGATGTTCCTGAGGTGTTTCTTCTTCCCATCTTTCACTGTCCTCTTACGAAGAGTGTGCCAGAGCCGAGTGTAGGCTGCAATTTTCTTTCTTTTGTTTCTTCCTCTTCCTTCCTTTCTTTCTCTCTTTCCATCTTTCTTTTTAATTTGTAATAATGACGAAGTAAATATGACCCAAGAGATCATAGTAAAATTAAAAGATAATGGAAGAAAATCCAAAGTCTATTGAGTTATTCAAGATTAGCCTCTTTAAACCCGAGTGAAACTTGGAGGATGGGTTCTATGCGGAAGGTTTGGTGCAGGTGTGCAGCATTCCTCTGGAGATTTCTATCTCATTTCACACCAAAAGACGTGGGATTTTTCCTTACCCTTTTTTTTAGAAATTGACTCAAATATGCAGTTACACCCTTAAAGAGCACACTCTATGGCGCTTCTAAAGAGATAAATCATGGTGATATGGCAATTGGTTTTTGCGTGACGCGTGATCGCCCCAAAATTACAGCGTGATGCGTGATTCAGACCAAATTTTCGGCGTGACAAGGAAAAGGACGTGATGCGTGATTTGCTATTTTACAAGCCCGTGATCCGTGATTACTGGTTAGATTTCCGTGATAAATGAACGTTTTTTGAACAAGAAGGATATCACTCATTCAAAGTAGATAGTAAAGTGGCAGATGTGACACCATTTTCTGGTCTTTCTCGTCCTTTTTTTTTTGAGCCCTGATGTCTTTGATCTTGAAGGATCTTCATGTCACTATAGATGTAAACAACTGTGATACGATAGGAAAAAGTCAATTGAAATTTGTTAAACTTTGCACAAGGACTCATGAGTTTCAGTGTTAGTTTTGTTCATTTAGTTGACCGGTAGTTTTTGGCAGTGTGTGTCTTTCAAAAGGGTTGAAACGATAAGAGTTCGCTGTTTTATATGCCGCTCCAGAAGACAGTTGTGTAAGCAATGAGAGACACGCTGTTCTGCAGGACCCCACACAGGCGCCTCCCACCCCCTCCCCGTTCTATTAAGGAGTAAGATAAGATAATGTGTAAGATAAGATCATGTGTATGTGCCATTGAACGTTGGATGGATGCTTATTATTACTCTCGAGCGAGAGGCCGTAGTACCGACACTACATGCCCAGCGTCTGGCGTTTTGTAGCAATGTTGGCTCTCAGAGTGAAGAAAACCCTGAGTTGCGTTTGTGGTTTGGACCAATTAGATTCAAATTGATGTATCCCAGCCTTCGTAGCACGAAACAACGTACAACGATTACTGGGTATCCGGTCACTTCGATTCATGGTTAGATCGCTCCAACGCACATATCCCCGTAAATGCTCGAATTAGCGCCCCTCCTAGGGCTCAAAATTTGTAACAGGCGCCGCCTTTCAAATAAGCGCCTTCCCCCCTTTCCCCCGAGAAAAAATGAGTTTCGGTACAGTCGCACGCGGGTTTGCTTTTAATTTCCTTGATAGAAATAGTAAAAAAGTAGTTTTCTGTATGGTTTTTGAATTTTTGTTGCAGTTTGGTTTTAAATAGAAAAAAAGATAGTGTCATTTTGACGCTAAAAATTGATAAACGAAATAAGCGCCCCCTCTCGCCTTAGAAAATTAAATAAGCGCCCCGGGCGCTAGATTATTCTTCATTCTTTCATGCACTGCCAAGCCAAACACGATTTGTCTAGGTAGCGAACTCGGTCTGAGTGGAGCGATCTAACTTTTGGTTGGAGCGAAGTCACTTAGACTACAGGTAACTTCCCACTCTCAGCAATTTCCAAGGTTTCCGTACGCTTTGAGAACTATTCTGAATTAACGGAACCTTGGATATAAAACCACACCACACCTTTATTATATATCAAACGATTAGGTCAGTTATGAGCTCGAGATTTCCATCGCGTGATAGTTTACTAGAGCGCATATCACGCCTAGAAATCGAGAGCCAATAATTTAATTGTTTTAGTATAAATCTACTAGTCATTCAAAACGTTATCTAAATATTTTTACCGGACACGTCGAAAACGTTAAGCGGCGGTCATTTGCTACGCTACTCACTCTCTATGACAGAATAGATAGTGAGTAGCGTAGCCAATCAGAGAATGGCATTCGCGATAGAACGCAACGAGATTATTTACACTAAGTATGATAGAAGAACGAGTTAACCCACCGAGCTGCAAGGTTCGGTTTATTAAAAAAAAAATGTGTGCATCTGTTCGTAACTAATAGAGACATTCATAAATTGGCTATCTGCAATATCCAAAAAGTTGAAAAGACCTACCATTGTTGATCAAAAATGTTCGTGAGACATTTTCATATTTCGACAGCCCATTAAATAACGTCACTCCTTTACAACACGGACACAATTTTATGGCCTGAAAGGTGTATTAACAGGGTTCTGCTGTATTTAGAAATTACACTTTCATTTGAAAGTGTAATTTCTAAATACAGCAGAACCCTGTTAATACACCTTTCAGGCCATAAAATTGTGTCCGTGTTGTAAAGGAGTGACGTTATTTAATGGGCTGTCGAAATATGAAAATGTCTCACGAACATTTTTGATCAACAATGGTAGGTCTTTTCAACTTTTTGGATATTGCAGATAGCCAATTTATGAATGTCTCTATTAGTTACGAACAGATGCACACATTTTTTTTTTTAATAAACCGAACCTTGCAGCTCGGTGGGTTAACTCGTTCTTCTATCATACTTAGTGTAAATAATCTCGTTGCGTTCTATCGCGAATGCCATTCTCTGATTGGCTACGCTACTCACTATCTATTCTGTCATAGAGAGTGAGTAGCGTAGCAAATGACCGCCGCTTAACGTTTTCGACGTGTCCGGTAAAAATATTTAGATAACGTTTTGAATGACTAGTAGATTTATACTAAAACAATTAAATTATTGGCTCTCGATTTCTAGGCGTGATATGCGTTCTAGTAAACTATCACGCGATGGAAATCTCGAGCTCATAACTGACCTAATCGTTTGATATATAATAAAGGTGTGGTGTGGTTTTATATCCAAGGTTCCGTTAATTCAGAATAGTTCTCAAAGCGTACGGAAACCTTGGAAATTGCTGAGAGTGGGAAGTTACCTGTAGTCTAAGTGACTTCGCTCCAACCAAAAGTTAGATCGCTCCACTCAGACCGAGTTCGCTACCTAGACAAATCGTGTTTGGCTTGGCAGTGCATGAAAGAATGAAGAATAATCTAGCGCCCGGGGCGCTTATTTAATTTTCTAAGGCGAGAGGGGGCGCTTATTTCGTTTATCAATTTTTAGCGTCAAAATGACACTATCTTTTTTTCTATTTAAAACCAAACTGCAACAAAAATTCAAAAACCATACAGAAAACTACTTTTTTTACTATTTCTATCAAGGAAATTAAAAGCAAACCCGCGTGCGACTGTACCGAAACTCATTTTTTCTCGGGGGAAAGGGGGGAAGGCGCTTATTTGAAAGGCGGCGCCTGTTACAAATTTTGAGCCCTAGGAGGGGCGCTAATTCGAGCATTTACGGGGATATGTGTGTTGGAGCGATCTAACCATGAATCGAAGTGACCGGATACCCAGTAATCGTTGTACGTTGTTTCGTGCTACGAAGGCTGGGATACATCAGTTTGAATCTAATTGGTCCAAACCACAAACGCAACTCAGGGTTTTCTTCACTCTGAGAGCCAACATTGCTACAAAACGCCAGAGGCTGGGCATGTAGTGTCGGTACTACGGCCTCTCGCTCGAGAGTAATAATAAGCATCCATCCAACGTTCAATGGCACATACCGCATGATCTTATCTTACACATTATCTTATCTTACTCCTTAATAGAACGGGGAGGGGGTGGGAGGCGCCTGTGTGGGGTCCTGCAGAACAGCGTGTCTCTCATTGCTTACACAACTGTCTTCTGGAGCGGCATATAAAACAGCGAACTCTTATCGTTTCAACCCTTTTGAAAGACACACTGCCAAAAACTACCGGTCAACTAAATGAACAAAACTAACACTGAAACTCATCAAACTCGTCCTTGTGCAAAGTTTAACAAATTTCAATTGACTTTTTCCTATCGTATCACAGTTGTTTACATCTATAGTGATATGAAGATCCTTCAAGATCAAAGACATCAGGGCTCAAAAAAAAAACAGGACGAGAAAGACCAGAAAATGGTGTCACATCTGCCACTTTACTATCTACTTTGAATGAGTGATATCCTTCTTGTTCAAAAAACGTTCATATATCACGGAAATCTAACCAGTAATCACGGATCACGGGCTTGTAAAATAGCAAATCACGCATCACGTCCTTTTCCTTGTCACGCCGAAAATTTGGTCTGAATCACGCATCACGCATGTAATTTTGGGGCGATCACGCGTCACGCAAAAACCAATTGCCATATCACCATGATTTATCTCTTTAGAAGTGCCACAGAGTGTGCTCTTTAAGGGTGTAACTGCATATTTGAGTCAATTTCTAAAAAAAAGGGTAAGGAAAAATCCCACGTCTTTTGGTGTGAAATGAGATAGAAATCTCCAGAGGAATGCTGCACACCTGCACCAAACCTTCCGCATAGAACCCATCCTCCAAGTTTCACTCGGGTTTAAAGAGGCTAATCTTGAATAACTCAATAGACTTTGGATTTTCTTCCATTATCTTTTAATTTTACTATGATCTCTTGGGTCATATTTACTTCGTCATTATTACAAATTAAAAAGAAAGATGGAAAGAGAGAAAGAAAGGAAAGAAGAGGAAGAGACAAAAGAAAGAAAATTGCAGCCTACACTCGGCTCTGGCACACTCTTCGTAAGAGGACAGTGAAAGATGGGAAGAAGAAACACCTCAGGAACATCATCGAAGTGCCCCTGCAGAGAGGTGTTCTGGTATTGATGATGTGTGACTAGGACCATGGCTCACTGCCTCCTCAAGGAGATGTCCACAATTAGAAGTGTGACTGTACAGTGGTAACCCAGCACTACATCTGTCACCTCCCATAAGGGGGCACTCAGATGCCACTTCCAAGCTGCCCTCTTACAGGAAGTTGGACTGTACAGTCAAACCTTGTACTACCATTTAAAGGATGCCTTTGTCCTAGACACCCTATCATATCTGTCA
>JAHPZR010022553.1:0-11048 GCA_019787425.1 Platygyra sinensis | reverse complement strand
TTGGCAGATTCCCTTATCCAGGATTTCCAGGAACGTGCGGTCTTCAACAGACAGGGCAGACATGTTCTTCTGTTCTGCTCTTTCGTGAAAATCTCTTTCGAACATTTCCTTCACATGAGCTGGGCTTATGATTTCCTTTGCTCGAGACTCCACAGCAAACGTGGCATCTTCATTGATAACAATCTTGTTGACCCAGCTTTCTGACAATTTCTCAAAGTCCTCATCTGGGGGAGACTTGCAAACTCTTCCAACAATGCCCCAACCAAGATCGGTCTTAATGCCGTATGGGTCATTATCCCCTCCCGGAATCACTGCACGCGGTTTGATAGCCTTTGGGCAGTTAGTTCCAATCAACATTCCGACCTGTACATCTGCTCTATATGGCATAAGTTCTTCAGCAATACAGTTTAGATGGTCCCACTGCATGGCAACTTCTGGCTTTGGAATCTGATGGGGCTTGTATGGAATAGCTTCTCTTGTGTAGACCTTTGGCAACGGAATGCGTACTTGGCGTTTTAGGTCCATGACAACAAGACCTTGAACCTTCTTGCACTGAACTATTTTGTTCTCTTGATGCATTGTTGACAAGCGAAGGTGACTTGTTACACTATCAACCTCCAAGTGTTGTTCTAGCTTCTCTGTGATGAAGGTAGCATTGGACTGAGAATCAATAAGAGCGTAGGTCAGGACATCATTTTGAGGATTTTTGGAACTCGACACCATACTGGGATGATTAAGCTTTGATCTTGACCCGACTGCTGCCCTTCGACTGAGCAAATGCTTGTACATTTCACTGCTGCTTCTTCACCACATTGTGAATTCTCTGCACCGACAGCATTGATACAGTTCGTCAGGGTTTTGGGTGCAACTTTATCTACTCCGCTTGTAACGTTGGTGCTGGTCTTGCTGTCATCATGTAGACAGGTTGGGTGTTTCTGCTTGCATTTGGCGCAACTTGGTACCCTTTCACACTTCTTCTCCTTAGGCATATGACCATGGGTTAAGCAACGAAGACAAAGTCCCCTTCTAATAATAAACTGAGTTCTCTCGTTGATAGGTTTCTTCACAAACTCTTGACATGTTTCTATTTCATGGGCTGTATTCCCGCACCAGTGGCATGCTCTCTTCTTTCCATTCTTTCCACATTCTATATGACTGAGAAGTTTCTCCTTTGCTCCTGTTGCCAGGGAATTTGCTTCCTGGTTCCTGCAGCTTCCATTTCTTCTCCTGAAGCCTCTGTTCTTGTCTTCTCTGGCTGAAAAGCTTTTGTCTAAGTTAGTAAGAACAGGCAGGCGTTGTACCTCGGCAATCTCAGAGACAAATTTAACAAATTCGGCGAATGGAGGGAACTTGTTATCTCCGTGCTTCGTCTGATAGTCTCTTACTCTGACTCCCCATTTGGGATGGGCCCAGTTTGGCAAGACTTTCAACAACTGCTTGTTGTCGTGTTGCTTATTCAGTGTTTCAAGATCTTCTACTGTTTGCATAGCCAGCTCACAAGTCTTCAGGAAGTCCGCGAATTCCCTTAATGCGAATCCATCTTTGGGATGTATCTTCGGCCAGTTCTCTAGCCTTTTGCGGAATGCTTCTGCGACCACAGAGGGGTGACCAAATCGTTTTTCAAGGGTTTTCTTTGCTTCCGAGTAAGCATCAGCTGTTTTGAGAAACTGGTACCGAGCAACAATTTTCTTCGGTGCCGCAGACAAATACTGTAGGAGATACAGGATTTTTTCATTGGAATTCATGGTCCTCTTCTCAATAACAGTTTCGAAAGAAACTTTCCATGTGGGCCAATCCAAAGGGTTTCCACTGAATATTGTGAGGTGGGGAGTTGGCAACCTTGCAGCTTCCATACCTTCAGCTATTGCCTCGGCAATCCCACGTTGTTGTGTTTCCATGAGAGCAGGACCACAAGGAGTGGTGGGTTTCTCAAACGGTGTGTAGTACGGCTGGTCTGAATTGATGTGCAACGGGGGTGGTCTGACAAGATTTTGCTTGACACGTACAGGTGCGTTGATTTGACTATTGCCTTCTTCTTGCGGAGTTTTGTCTATCAGGGACGATAGTTCCGGTAGTGAGGATATATAATCAGATAGAAGTTCTTCTTTCGTATGCTCGTTCATCTGGAAGTCCTGAAGGTCTTTTAAATCAGCATTCTTTTCTTCTTCTAATCTGGCAACAGCATTAGCTTCTGCCTTGGCGCTTTCGTAGCTCTTTAACCGCTGAAGTTCTTCAATTTCGTATTTCTTCCTTTCCATTTCCATTTTCTTCTCGGTTTCTATTTTTGCGTATTTCATTTCCACTTCCTTTTTGGCCAGTTCCGTTAAAGCTTTCATTTTTAAGAGGGAAATTTGTGATGAGGTTGATCCCTTTGAGGCACGAGTATCACCTCTCCTTTTAGAGTAGGACAATCTTCTACTGTTACGAGAGCGCAGCTCTTCCTTTTCCAACTGAAAGATCCTTTCACCGATTCTTATTCTCAGCTCCACTACTTGTTTAGTCAAGTAAGTTGCTGCTTCGACCACATCACGAGACTCCTTTTCCAATAGTAATGGTACATATTCTGACTGTGTTTTAGCTAAGCTTAGCCTGTATTCTATATCTGATCTCTTCTTTCGGAGAACGTCAGGGTCAGAAATGTCAATCCACTCCATATCAAGTTCATGTAATTTCTCCCTTAGTTTCCTGAAGGTCCTTTGGAAATCCTTTTCTTTCAAAGAACGCTGATATTCGATGCCTTTCTCGGTTACAGTGTGAGGTCGTTTACTCTTCTGATGGCTAGGGTCTTCGACATGGTCAAATGCACTTGTTTCTTCAGCTCCTTCGAGCTGATCAGTACTTTTCTTCGGCATAAACGATGCTGAAGTTGGGTTCTCTTCAATATCTAACCTTGAATCAGGGGTATCCGACGACGCCATGTGATCCATTCCGAGATCCTATTCCGTTAGTCCGGTTCCGTGTCCAAATTTTCCAAATTCGCCAATTCACGATCCAAGAATTTCGCGTCGAAATTCGAACAGGAAAGTTTTACTGTAACTACATAGATCAAGCAAACCTCTGCAGTTATGGCTGGTGACTTTACTGACTTCAAACGGAAGCCGTAAAACTAAAATAAATGCAAAAATAATAACAATGACTCGATGCGAATGTTTGTCGTATGACGCTACTTAAGACACATGATAATAAAATCGGAAATAAAGTTCAAAATAGAAACTTATCAAACTTAGGACATAGAAATGTACACTATGTACCTTGTCCAGCCTTAAGACCGCGAAAGAGACGAAAGGAGAACGCTAAATGAACGTAAAATCCACCAAAGCTTAGGTCAAAAACTTACGACCACGCTAGTCAAAAACACACTGGTCACGTGACCAAAAATGGCGCGAAACATCACCGCGTGTGGACTGGACTGGCTACAGTCACAGTTACTTTGTCTTGTAAGTAGTGTATTTAAGCGTATTTACTGTCTCATTATGTTGTAAATAATGCTTGTATTTTGGAATAATAATAATAATAATAATAATAAAAGAATAAGACTTTTTTGTACCTTATCTTTTGCCCAGTTATGTAAAAAATTATCCTAATTCTCAAAACTTTCCGTCATTTTAAATCGGCGGAGGGAAAAACTTTGTAATGATGACGTCAATCGTGCATCTGCCCTCTAATAGATCAGAGGCGAGAACCAATCCAAATGCGAGAATAACTTGGGCTATTATATAAACTACTGTTGATACACTGATTGATGTCAGGAATGAAGCATATCAAAACATCACTTCTTAAAATCGGTAAAATATTAAAACACAACCTTGCTTTCCGATGCGAATGTTCCTGTCTGTTTCAGGGCACAGCAGCGAGTTAAGTATAGCTAACCACAGCTCACGGCCGACAGTATCGCAGCTAAAATGTGTCTCCGACACTATATCAAACTGATTTGAGAATCACCAACCACAGAAGACAAAAATCTCCACAGTCACTTACGCTCCTTTCATTCAAAACTACAATGAAATGGCCTCTAGGTTGACCGCAACCACAAGTTTTCCGAGGGAACTTTTTCAACTCCTGCAATTTTCAAGGGTTCGTCCAAGCTTTTCGGCTCAAAGGGCTGCTCTGATGACAAAAACTGACTTGATTTTTCCAGCATTTTCTTCAAGATTTGTAGATTTCGCAGTTCAATTTTGCTTTCGCTGTAAGATTTCATTCCACGAGGAGCGACACTCGAGTCAGGTTTGACAGTGACGTGATTTTTCTTGACTAATCACAATTCTTTGCCACGTGCAGTAACCAATGAAATTGCTTCATTTTGTATAGAACATAGATTACCTCAAATGGCGTTTTTTCATTATCACCAAAGTGGGCAAAGGCCAGCTTTCGCGTTATGTTGAAATATTTTGAAATAAAAAAGGCTTTTTGTTATTATGTAAAACAAATAGATTCCATGTTGCCGTGCGTCTGTTCAGTGAGAGATCACAGAAGACGTCAAAATGTGGTGAGAACATCAGTGACACACTCGGCTATGCCTCCTGTGCCACTTTTTAGTTCTTACCACATTTTGACGTCATCTGTGATCTATTACTGAACAGACGCACGGCAACATGGAATCTATTTAATAAAGAACAGGTTGATGACATTAAGCTGGCTTTCAAATTTTTGCTTCGCAATTTCGACAAATGTGACCCAAAGTTCCGTCTCGAAGAGCTGCCGAAAGATGGAAACGTCAATCTGAGTTGCTTGAAAATGCGATAAAATATACAATGCTAAAAATTGACGAGCCAGGGGAGACAATTGAAGAAATACCTTTTTCCGAGGAGGAGGGGCTGGGCGAAAACCTCGAAAAAGATTGGGCAACAGATGCTGAGCAAGCCAACAGTGAAAGTGAAGATAAAAGTGAAGCATCGCTCTATCCTGAGCAAACAAAGGTGGACGCTGGAACTCAGACAGTGAACTCGGATTCTAAAGTCGTGCAGCAACACAAACTGATGAATTTGAATACTTATTCAAGGGGACAGTCGTCCAGCCTTCCACAGAAGAGTTTGTTAAAGTGGTACTATGATCAAATTTTTACTCCTTGCTTTTTGGAGTGTATCACATATTATTATTCAAATTTCATACACTGTACGAATTCCGATTTTCTGATTGGTTAATTTGTACCATGTGACACTGGGTTGTGACGAATCAACCTCCTTGACATCATTATTGTGGTGTAATAGCTGTGGTGTAAATTCAATACACCACTGTCATTACACCATGGCTTCGGCTGACTCAAAATGTGACGATTTTTGTTTGCAGTGTATTCAATTTGAATAATAAAAATGTTAACGCACTCATTGCTCGTGAATTATCTGGATTTACCTGCACTCGTTCATTGTTAGTAAACTCATGCAGGTAAATCCCGATAATTCACTCGCCAAGTGCGTTAACCTGTAAGTATTCCATGAAAGAATAAAAATGCCGTTTACTGTTTGTAAATATCTGCATTAGTTCCGGAGATACTTAAGTTTGAAAAATGGGTAAAATATGCAAATGAGATGACCGATGATGTCATACACTCAACCCAATATTATATTGAGTATATAAATAGAGCTATCTTTGCCAATTTGCAGTGCAAAACATTGAAACTTGGCAGGCTTATAGTTCTACAGGAAACACACCTATGACTACGAAAAATTCCGTTCCCATGGCAATTCACTCTTTTCAGGGCTGAAAATAACGGCCGGTCAATGGAGAATGTCCAGTCTAATTGAGGCTTTGACCGGTCAAACGTTTGACTTGCCAGTCATGTTGACCGGTCAAAATTGAATATAACAAAATTTAAATATAAAAACAATCCGTGTTATTCACTTATTTACTATAAATATGCTCAATTGCTGATTCCCTAATTCCAGAAATGTGAGCTCCAATGAACTGCATTTATTGTTTACATTTTACAATGAAATGTAAAACATAAAACAGACATTGCCGTCACGCCGGCTTATCAAACTTCTGGTCTTTCTCTGCGTCTTTCGTAATTGTCAAATTGCTCAAAACATAATAAAAACAATCGTCTACTTATGAATGTTTACATAGTTAATGGATGTTTTATTTGCAGAGTCATTTCACTGTTTTTTTTTTCCTAGAGTGGCCATGATACACACTACAACACGATTGTTTAAACAGCAATAATTAAATGAAACGAGTTTGAAAAATGTTAAAGTTTACTTTTCACTCATTAGCAATGCTACCTGCCAATAACAGCTGTTGTCTACGTGGCTAAGAAGGAAAAACAGTGATTTTAGTAGCCTTTTCATAAGGTCCCTGTTTTCTCAGTCTCAGTCCCTTGAGCGAGAAAAGCCCAAATGAGTATGTGAGTAACGCACGCACCTGAAAAATAAACTTTAGGTTTTGGAACCACGTACGTTTTAAGAACGTCCTCGATTACTTATATGAGTTGGAAAGTCCTCATTTTAGCCCTTGAAAGTTATTGTCGTGGACAAAAAGTCGGTAACCTATCCCAAAGAAGAGAAAATTCAACTTCTGCTTGGCGTCCGTGGTGCTAAAGGTGCTGCTCTCTTTTCTACCTTTGGTGCTGACAAACAAATCTTATTTGCTAAACAAGTATTCGAATTTCAAGATCATTGTGTGATTTAATTCTATGCACAATACTGTAGAAACTGTGGATCGTTTGTGTCAAGAAGACTTGACATTTGTTCGAGCTCTGCGATAAACAAGTGGTAAGCACTATCATTTTAACGATCAATTCAGTTAATTAAATAAGAATTTCCAAAATAAGGAGTCAGATTTGAAATTTATTCTACAGCAAATGCTGTTACATATTTATTAAATGAGTTGGCTTATCTTCTTAGTCTTGAAGCATAGGGTCAAGGGGCTAGAATACTGTATTAAAAGAAATTTTTGTGTTATGATTTGACCGGCCAGAAACGAGGTATGTCTGAGCTAAAATTGGTTTGGCCAGTTATCTTGACCGGCGACAAGGCGACCATTATTTTCAGCCCTGCTTTTCCAGTCCCCACCCACTTGATTTCAATGTGTTGGTGATTTTCAGCTTTAAAATGTTAAGCAAGGCCACAAAGTCGAGCTAACATATTTATAAGCTTGCTGGATCATGGATATGAAGTGCTGTTAGCAAATATCAAAAAGGAACGCCAAAGGTGGCCAGGAAAGCTGTTAATATAGGGGAGGTCTGGAACCCAGTATGTTGCCATGGTAACAGAACGCTTAAGCTCATATTGTGGAGCACATTTAGGAGAATCTTACCGCAAAGAATCAAACATTTCTGATACAAACTGGCGAAGATATCTCTTTTCATCATATTTGAACAAAATCTGGTTGAGTGCATCACGTCATCACTTGGCTAATTTGTATATTTTAAAAACTTGAATATCTCTGGAACGAAAAATAGTAAACGGCTTTTTTCTTCTCATGCAGTCTACTTTTTTATGCTTCAAAATGGCTTAAATAGGAAAGGTGCGATTTTCGTCATAGCACCACTTTAAGAATATGAAGTCAGGGTGCGGTTTTACACTGGTTTGCCTGGTTTTGATGTACTTGACACCACAGTTTGTTTTGTTAGCCTGTTTGTTAGTCAAAAGAGCAAAACACTGATATTATTTCAAGAATTTGTTGTGGTTTTAGTTAAACTAAGACTTAATGTTCCACTACAAGACCTGGCCTTTCGGTTTGGAGTCTTTCTTGCAACTCTTTCAAGGACATTTACTGCATGGTTGAGTGTTATGGGAGAATTCTTTCACAAAACAAAGCAATTTGTTCATTAAATACACAAGTAATGGTATCCAGTAGTGAATATTTGTTGTTGTGACTGGTAATAGTATGCATGTTCTCTTTTAAGACTTGTAGCTAACTTTTCTGACTTCAAACATGAGTTGGACTTGTCAGGGTAATCTTTAAGGTCTGTATGCAAACAGTAGGGGCACTTTACCTTCCCACACCCCTCGCCACAGCAATCACATAAAGTACAAGATGAACAAAGAAAGTCAGGTGTAGCGTGCAACCAGGGATATTTTTGATTAATAAATGTACTAAGCATGAAAGTTGATGTGCTTTTCCTTCATGACTTTCTCGTATGCTTTAATTGCAACACTCTCATATTTACAACCCTGTTCCGTAGCTGCATTGACTGCATTGCTAAACTTTTTTTTTTTTTTGGAACATGCCTCGAACAGATCGTGATACTCCAAGTCTAAGTACTTCTTGTCAAATAAATCGTAAATGGTTGGTATGTTTCTGCTCTTTGAAACAAAAGTTTCAGAGAGAAAATGAATCGAGCTCAGAGACACGGGCTTTGCAAGAATTCAGTTCAGTGTAAAAATTGCTTAAATCGGTCTCGTCTGACACAGGAATTGAAACTTTCGCCACCTCCCCGCTTCTTGCAATTCCTTCGCTTGGTGTCAAACCATTGATAGTGTGATTTAGATTTTGCTTTAGTTTCTTTGCCGATCTAAAATCAATAATCTGAAACATGTGTGTACATGTCACCTGTGTACATGGGAGCTTTTCATTCACATGATTTCATGCCTCAATGTAGAAGAGAACGCTCGCGATATGCGTGCAGCACTCTCCTTGCCAAACATCCAACACAGTGTACCAAGAGAGCACTACCATTTTCCTCGGTTATAATCAACAATGTAACACAAGGATTGTTCATTCTCTGTGAATGTCTCAGTTTTCCGAGAACATTGTAGTTGTTTCCATATTTCGCCCTTTCACACAGCTCACAAAGCCTGAAACGAGCTGATTATTCGCTTGCAAAGTCCGAAAAGCTTTGATCCTTTCTGTAGGAGCTTGTCTCAAGCACTAGAAATGATAGCCGGAAATCCATGGATTCAACCCGTGGCAAACAGTCTGGATCATACGCTTTGTCTGAAATTTAAAATGGGATTGATACCAACACAAGAAATCTTTTCATAGTAACATTTCTTCACGTGGGGATCAAGGTTGTTTGCTTAATCGCTCAGGGGATTTGCTGCCATCTTGGAAACTATGGAACACCAACATGGTGACTCAAATAGAAGTAGAAATAGAAGTGGAAATAGAAGTGACCGGAAGTCGGCTGGAAGAAGAGGCCAATATGGCGGAAATAGGAGAGGATTAGGGAGTTTACAATATCCCTTTTTACGGTTAACCCTGCTCATTTGCATTACAACGAAATCTAGCATCTATGTGTGACAATTTCGGGCTATTTTGCAGTTTTAGCCCGAAATTGCCTCGCATCCACTTTGAATTACATTGTAATGTAAATATGAAAAGCTAACCGTGAAAAGGGCTATTCTGCGTTGTCTGTAGGAAGTGAACCAAGAGGGCTAATTTATATTCCGAATTTAACGCTGCGTTCCACGTTCAATTTCGAGATAAACAGAGAGTAAAAAACGAGTTAAACGGAGAGTAGCCATTAGATTGTGCTTTAGCAAATTTTCTTGAGTTCATTGTTGATTATAACCGAGGAAAATGGTAGTGCTCTCTTGGTACACTGTGTTGGATGTTTGGCAAGGAGAGTGCTGCACGCATATCGCGAGCGTTCTCTTCTACATTGAGGCATGAAATCATGTGAATGAAAAGC
Source organism: Platygyra sinensis (assembly GCA_019787425.1). NCBI lineage: Eukaryota > Metazoa > Cnidaria > Anthozoa > Scleractinia > Merulinidae > Platygyra > Platygyra sinensis. The sequence continues at coordinate 1,477 of JAHPZR010022553.1, read as the reverse complement.
TCCCATGTACACAGGTGACATGTACACACATGTTTCAGATTATTGATTTTAGATCGGCAAAGAAACTAAAGCAAAATCTAAATCACACTATCAATGGTTTGACACCAAGCGAAGGAATTGCAAGAAGCGGGGAGGTGGCGAAAGTTTCAATTCCTGTGTCAGACGAGACCGATTTAAGCAATTTTTACACTGAACTGAATTCTTGCAAAGCCCGTGTCTCTGAGCTCGATTCATTTCTCTCTGAAACTTTTGTTTCAAAGAGCAGAAACATACCAACCATTTACGATTTATTTGACAAGAAGTACTTAGACTTGGAGTATCACGATCTGTTCGAGGCATGTTCCAAAAAAAAAAAAAAGTTTAGCAATGCAGTCAATGCAGCTACGGAACAGGGTTGTAAATATGAGAGTGTTGCAATTAAAGCATACGAGAAAGTCATGAAGGAAAAGCACATCAACTTTCATGCTTAGTACATTTATTAATCAAAAATATCCCTGGTTGCACGCTACACCTGACTTTCTTTGTTCATCTTGTACTTTATGTGATTGCTGTGGCGAGGGGTGTGGGAAGGTAAAGTGCCCCTACTGTTTGCATACAGACCTTAAAGATTACCCTGACAAGTCCAACTCATGTTTGAAGTCAGAAAAGTTAGCTACAAGTCTTAAAAGAGAACATGCATACTATTACCAGTCACAACAACAAATATTCACTACTGGATACCATTACTTGTGTATTTAATGAACAAATTGCTTTGTTTTGTGAAAGAATTCTCCCATAACACTCAACCATGCAGTAAATGTCCTTGAAAGAGTTGCAAGAAAGACTCCAAACCGAAAGGCCAGGTCTTGTAGTGGAACATTAAGTCTTAGTTTAACTAAAACCACAACAAATTCTTGAAATAATATCAGTGTTTTGCTCTTTTGACTAACAAACAGGCTAACAAAACAAACTGTGGTGTCAAGTACATCAAAACCAGGCAAACCAGTGTAAAACCGCACCCTGACTTCATATTCTTAAAGTGGTGCTATGACGAAAATCGCACCTTTCCTATTTAAGCCATTTTGAAGCATAAAAAAGTAGACTGCATGAGAAGAAAAAAGCCGTTTACTATTTTTCGTTCCAGAGATATTCAAGTTTTTAAAATATACAAATTAGCCAAGTGATGACGTGATGCACTCAACCAGATTTTGTTCAAATATGATGAAAAGAGATATCTTCGCCAGTTTGTATCAGAAATGTTTGATTCTTTGCGGTAAGATTCTCCTAAATGTGCTCCACAATATGAGCTTAAGCGTTCTGTTACCATGGCAACATACTGGGTTCCAGACCTCCCCTATATTAACAGCTTTCCTGGCCACCTTTGGCGTTCCTTTTTGATATTTGCTAACAGCACTTCATATCCATGATCCAGCAAGCTTATAAATATGTTAGCTCGACTTTGTGGCCTTGCTTAACATTTTAAAGCTGAAAATCACCA
>JAHPZR010022552.1:17500-30955 GCA_019787425.1 Platygyra sinensis | reverse complement strand
TGCCTGACACAAACGTTTCAATGGCTCATGTTGCACATCCAGATTCTGGACGTTGCGCTGATTGGATAATTTAAAATGCACACCACCAAGTCACACCACTGGTAATAAAATTTCATAATTGCGTATTCTGTGTACCGATCTCGATGAGAATGAAAACATCGCTAGATATTTTATTTCAACGTGATCATGGAAAGCGACAACTTCAAAACGGCTCTTGAAGGCGCTCTACAGTTAATTCGTGGAATTAAACTTAAGAGAGATTAGGAATATTATGCCTCGAAAGCCTGCTTGTCAAACAAAAAGACATCCTCCTCAGGTTTTTGGCGGGATATCAGGCTGGTTAATATTTCATCATCGAGCTCTGAGTATTGGTCAGAAAACAGAGCTCTCTTTGTTGAGGGTCTTTGCTGAGCTCCTTCAGCTTCATTTTCACAAGTGCTGAACCTTTTCCTTGGAGTCACTTCAGCTGCGAGATCGCTGGCCTCGAACAGGAATTGAACTACTAGCTAGGGACTGGCTGTCAAAGGTGTTTGTGGCCGGGAACGCTTGAAGCTATAAGTCTTTCACCTCGTCGAGTGCCCTACCACCCGCCAATGTCTCCCGTAACTTCGCAAACATTCCTTAGCAATTCACTGTTTTGCTGGAGAACTTTTTGCAAACATTCCTTTTGCCGTCTTCACTATCTTGAATGACAATAATTCTCAACTCAAGCAATTATTCCACAAGAATGATAGGTTTTTCACACAAAACATTAGAAACCTGTTTGTATAAAGGTTTCAGAAAACAGTGGCACTGTGGCAACACACTTTCCATACTCCACGTGAAAATGTGCGAGGCAAATTGTGCAAATATTCTCGGAAACCATAACAGACCCAGACGAAATTAAAAAAACAACTGCTGCTGTTATCTGTAATGCACGCAAAATTTATGCAAAGTAGACCGGAAATAATTCTACTTGGCTACCGGGTAATACATACACGGACACTTTGTCACGCAGTGAGGAGGTGGAAGACTGCAATAAAGACCCTTGTGTCAGGCTTTTCTTTGCCGGGTGCTTCCTTCTCCTACCCCGCAAGAAAGAAAAGCCTGATACTCAGGCTAAAGAAAACTGTGTTGTGCAAAATTTGTTAGATAAACAAACTTAGTAAAATATTTATTATATAAAAGGCAGTGGTATACAGAGTAACATTCATTTGATAAAAAATGATACGATATCCTCACATATGAAGATATTGATGATTTCACTGATATCAAGTTTGTCTCTTAAATGGGTTGTATCATCGAAACATCTTCGGGTCTTCCTCGAAAAAGTCTTCAGCAATCTTCGGACATCTTCGGAAATTTTCGTAAAAATGTTCAGAAACATTCATCTGGCCATGGGAACAATTTTGGAAAATCTTGGGTAATCTTCAGAAACTGATCAGAAATCTTCGGAAAATCATCAAAACGCCATCAGTATGTTTGTATAATAAAAAGAACATTACATGTTAGCTAGAAGATATGAATTTTATGTTCTCGTGGCAAGAACAATATCTCACTTGTTCACTGCGCTCACTTGGAAGATGTGGTTCTTGCCACTCGAACATAAAATTTATATCTTATTGCCACTGTGTAATATCCTCTATTTATTATTGTTTTGGACATTTACATACTTTTCGTGCAACAATGAATATTTACCAAGTTTCTGTATCATATTCCGCTCACAGGGTACAAGTGACAAAGATCATTCTAATTTATTTTTAAAACCATTCCAGAAATATGACATAAATTTGTTACCATCAGGTTGTTAATATATTGAGTTTTCAGGCTCAAAATGCAGAAAAATGAGAAGCATAATAAATACAAAGAACATTCAGCCTCAGCTACAAAGAGGGTCTTACAAGGGTATTCTCGCGATGTGTGATTAGTTCATTTTTATTTTCCACAAAATGTGAATTTAGGAAATTACTCTTTGTGACCTGAAGGATTTGCATGACCTGTGAAGAACTTGAATTATTAACCAATATTCGTGATTTACCACTCAATTCTATGTGATTTTGAGATGCAAGTTCTCTGAATGGATAGAGTGGTTTATTGAGTGCGAACTCAGGCATGTGATTTGTAGTATGGAGCCCTGACTCAGCCATCACGATTTTTCTTTTTTCAAACACTGTTTCTAATGTAAGAACAGGTCATTAAAATATTATCGTGATTTGGGAAAAAAAAATTTTTTTAATCCTTGGACCATGATTGTCCTATTTTCTAGGTTCATGAACCAGGCCAGCACTATTGGATGAGAACCTGTGAAAAACCTGTGAAAAACCTATGAAATAACCTGTGGCACTGAAACACCCTGTGAAAAAACCTGTGAATTTTGCAAGGGCTAAATTTTGTAGAAAAATCACAAAATTTAGAACCTGTGAAAAAACCTGTGAATTTTAAGACCTGTGAAAAAACATATGAAAAAACATGTGAACAAAGTAGGAAGAAATTTCACTTTTAAAACCTGTGAATAAACCTGTGAAATAACCTGTGAAAAAATTTTGCTGAAAGTATGTTCAAAAATACCTGTGAAAAAAGCTGTGAATAAGCTATCAAGAAGTTTCCCTGAAAATAAAACAGTGAAAACATAATGGAAAAAATCAATTCTGCATAAAAAACTTGAAACATTTTGCAAATTTTGCATAATTTAAATCCACTTTGCACTGCATCATCCATGTGGTTAAATTAGCAACTTGTTGAGTTATCTTCAGCAAGTTGGCATGGAAAGGGCTTGTGGGTTGTCAAATTATTGATGCAGAATTTGACCATGCAGGCAAATCTTTGAATCTACATTAGGTTCATGCAACCATATCATGAATGTTCAATGCCTGCTATGATTTATAATGCTGCATGTGTCATTTAAGGACGTTCGCGCCCATTGCTACTGCGCACGCTATTCATTGGTCATGTGCATGCCACGTCATTTTCAAGCACGCACCCTGAGTCGAAAACTTAACAAAATATAGAGCTGATGACCTTTGCGTTAACTTGGTGCGCGAATATTTTTGTTGGATACTCAGTGACCCCAACTTTTTTTTCAGCAGATCACTTCCTTTTCTGCCTCTTTCCATTATACTAAAAAACACAAAAAAATCTGTATGTGGGAAGTTTTAATTTTTTCTCATATACAGTCTGTACTATTTAAAAAGGGTCGAATTGGTACATATAGATACAGATGTGTGTGACTTTTAAGGCTAATTCTAGCTGATTTAATGGCATCTGAAGCAAAGATCTATCAAATAGGCCTATATAAGCTGTGTTAAACACTCGTAACTTAGATATGATTCTTCAACTTAAATTTATGTCAATAGTAAATGAATCCGGCCAGAATCGCCTCGAATGACTGGAAATCCTAGAAATGCTATGGTCTGTGCTACGCCCTATCTTCAAAACGAGTTTGGTGACCCCCGATTTTTGTTACATTTTGAATCCAATCTTATCATTTTCTACCGACAGTCAAAGTTTTAAAAAATTCTGATTGTGGGAAGTTTTTGGGTGCAAATGTCCTTAATACTATATAGGTCACTTTGTGTGTTATTGTTCTGCATTCAAAATGGAGTTAAATATTACACTTAAATTTAATACCTTTTCTTACAGAATCCCAATAATAAAAATTGTAGCACAAAAATTATTACTCTTGCTGATTCTGTATGGAATTACATTGTCGGGGGATTTGGCTGCTTGTTTTATTTGATGTAAGACTCACTTTGGTAACACAATTTCATCAAGTCAAAACTGTAGAATATCTTGTATTAATAGAAGAGTCATAAATGAAGGGGTCATAATTATTACAGACCCCTAGTTTGATTTTCACAAAAGGGATACATCCTACTGATGTGCATTGCCCTGACACACAATCCTACAGATATATTAACTGCAATCTATATATCTCTGGACAGGTACGATTAGGTTGCCCAGTAGGTATCTTTAATACAATAATATTAATATCTCTTTAACTGTGATTAGTTTTGTAACTTACTTTGCAGCAAAAACACAGGATGGCAAGGACAAGACTTGTTAAAGAAAGCATGAAAACACAACTCCAAGCCAATTTAGGCCAATTGCTATTTAACCCATGCTCTCTCAATCAGTCATTTAAAGCCAGCTTTTAATGGCAAACGTAGGCACGCAAAGCATGCAAGAGTTATTTTTTTGTGATAGGAAGATTCGTAAACTGTTTACAGTAATGATTTAGTTAAGTTTTTTTGTATAATGGAAAGAGGCAGAAAAGGAAGTGATCTGCTGAAAAAAAAGTTGGGGTCACTGAGTATCCAACAAAAATATTCGCGCACCAAGTTAACGCAAAGGTCATCAGCTCTATATTTTGTTAAGTTTTCGACTCGGGGTGCGCGCTTGAAAATGACGTGGCATGCACATGACCAATGAATAGCGTGCGCAGTAGCAATGGGCGCGAACGTCCTTAAATGACACATGCAGCATTATAAATCATAGCAGGCATTGAACATTCATGATATGGTTGCATGAACCTAATGTAGATTCAAAGATTTGCCTGCATGGTCAAATTTTGCATCAATAATTTGACAACCCACAAGCCCTTTCCATGCCAACTTGCTGAAGATAACTCAACAAGTTGCTAATTTAACCACATGGATGATGCAGTGCAAAGTGGATTTAAATTATGCAAAATTTGCAAAATGTTTCAAGTTTTTTATGCAGAATTGATTTTTTCCATTATGTTTTCACTGTTTTATTTTCAGGGAAACTTCTTGATAGCTTATTCACAGCTTTTTTCACAGGTATTTTTGAACATACTTTCAGCAAAATTTTTTCACAGGTTATTTCACAGGTTTATTCACAGGTTTTAAAAGTGAAATTTCTTCCTACTTTGTTCACATGTTTTTTCATATGTTTTTTCACAGGTCTTAAACTTCACAGGTTTTTTCACAGGTTCTAAATTTTGTGATTTTTCTACAAAATTTAGCCCTTGCAAAATTCACAGGTTTTTTCACAGGGTGTTTCAGTGCCACAGGTTATTTCATAGGTTTTTCACAGGTTTTTCACAGGTTCTCATCCAATAGTGCTGGCCTGGTTCATGAACCTAGAAAATAGACAATCATGGTCCAAGGATTAAAAAAATTTTTTTTTCCCAAATCACGATAATATTTTAATGACCTGTTCTTACATTAGAAACAGTGTTTGAAAAAAGAAAAATCGTGAATGGCTGAGTCAGGGCTCCATACTACAAATCACATGCCTGAGTCGCACTCAATAAACCACTCTATCCATTCAGAGAACTTGCATCTCAAAATCACATAGAATTGAGTGGTAAAATCACGAATATTGGTTAATAATTCAAGTTCTTCACAGGTCATGCAAATCCTTCAGGTCACAAAGAGTAATTTCCTAAATTCACATTTTGTGGAAAATAAAATGAACTAATCACACATCGCGAGAATACCCTTGTAAGACCCTCTTTGTAGCTGAGGCTGAATGTTCTTTGTATTTATTATGCTTCTCATTTTTCTGCATTTTGAGCCTGAAAACTCAATATATTAACAACCTGATGGTAACAAATTTATGTCATATTTCTGGAATGGTTTAAAAATAAATTAGAATGATCTTTGTCACTTGTACCCTGTGAGCGGAATATGATACAGAAACTTGGTAAATATTCATTGTTGCACGAAAAGTATGTAAATGTCCAAAACAATAATAAATAGAGGATATTACACAGTGGCAATAAGATATAAATTTTATGTTCGAGTGGCAAGAACCACATCTTCCAAGTGAGCGCAGTGAACAAGTGAGATATTGTTCTTGCCACGAGAACATAAAATTCATATCTTCTAGCTAACATGTAATGTTCTTTTTATTATACAAACATACTGATGGCGTTTTGATGATTTTCCGAAGATTTTCTGATCAGTTTCTGAAGATTACCCAAGATTTTCCAAAATTGTTCCCATGGCCAGATGAATGTTTCTGAACATTTTACGAAAATTTCCGAAGATGTCCGAAGATTGCTGAAGACTTTTCGAGGAAGACCCGAAGATGTTTCGATGATACAACCCATTTAAGAGACAAACTTGATATCAGTGAAATCATCAATATCTTCATATGTGAGGATATCGTATCATTTTTATCAAATGAATGTTACTCTGTATACCACTGCCTTTTATATAATAAATATTTTACTAAGTTTGTTTATCTAACAAATTTTGCACAACACAGTTTTCTTTAGCCTGAGTATCAGGCTTTTCTTTCTTGCGGGGGTAGGAGAAGGAAGCACCCGGCAAAGAAAAGCCTGACACAAGGGTCTTTATTGCAGTCTTCCACCTCCTCACTGCGTGACAAAGTGTCCCGTGTATGTATTACCCGGTAGCCAAGTAGAATTATTTCCGGTCCTACTTTGCATAAATTTTGCGTGCATTACAGATAACAGCAGCAGTTGTTTTTTTTAATTTCGTCTGGGTCTGTTATGGTTTCCCGAGAATATTTGCACAATTTGCCTCGCACATTTTCACGTGGAGTATGGAAAGTGTGTTGCCAACAGTGCCACTGTTTTCTGAAACCTTTAACAAACAGGTTTCTAATGTTTTGTGTGAAAAACCTATCATTCTTGTGGAATAATTGCTTGAGTTGAGAATTATTGTCATTCAAGATAGTGAAGACGGCAAAAAGGAATGTTTGCAAAAAGTTCTCCAGCAAAACAGTGATTGCTAAGGAATGTTTGCGAAGTTTACGGGAGACATTGGCGGGTGGTAGGGCACTCGACGAGGTGAAAGGACTTATAGCTTCAAGCGTTCCCGGCCACAAACACTTTGACAGCCAGTCCTAGCTAGTAGTTCAATTCCTGTTCGAGGCCAGCGATCTCGCAGCTGAATAGACTCCAAGGAAGGTTCAGCACTTGCTGAAATGAAGCTGAAGGAGGCTCAGCAAAGACCCTCAACAAAGAGACTCTGTTTTCCTGACTGCAATAACTCAGAGCTCGTGATGAAAGATTAACCAGCCTGATATCCCGCCAAAAACCTGAGGAGTATTCATTTTCGTTTGACAGCAGGCTTTCGAGGCATAATATTCCTAATCTCTCCTTAAGTATAATTCCACGAATTAACTTAGAGCCCTCAAGAGACAGTTTTGAGTTGTCGCTCCCCCAGCCTTCTTCTTGTTTAGAAAACAGTCCTAATTAAGAAAGCATGCGCGCTGATTGGTTAAAAATCGTGTTTGTATAACTCCATGGAGACACAGAACTAGTGCGCGTTGTTGACGTGGTGATGGCGCGAGCAAAGAGAATTTACATTTTGAGAATCAAAGTTAACAAGTTGTTTTCCTTTTTCTCGTCGTGGTGTTTTCTAAAAGAAATGGAAAACATGTACTCTGTGTTTCTATCAAGTGATACAAACACTCGTGAAAGTTTGGAAGAACTCAAAAAAAGCTGTGGAAACACTCGCCTACGGCTTGTGTTCCCACAGCATTTCTCATTCTCCCAAACTTCCACTCGTGTTTGTATAACTCGATAGAAACACGGTACATGTTTGCTATTTCTTAAACATGAATAAAATACAGCACAATTTTGGTGTAACATGTTTGTCGGTTGTTACTGCAGGACGCAGATAAGAACATCATGAAATGGCTCAAGCAGCAGCAGAGATTAGTACATCAAAGCACTCACAAACATAGCTATCCTTTCTGCTGGAGGTAAATAATTTGATACATGCATTGTATACTGCTGATCTTAGATCAACATCAAACAGTTGTCTAGAAGATGAATGTGTTACAAAATGTAAATGCCGTGAAAGATCCCCAGGTGTTTTCCTTTTAAGTACATTTGACCATAGTTAGTAGAGGGATTGGGCTTGTTTTAAAAATCATGATTCATCAGCTTGAGTACAAATGGAAGAGACTGATATTTGTTTCCAAATATAAGAGAAATTCTAAATTTTAAATTAATTTTTAGAAATTAGTGAAGATCGAATATGTATACTGTGATATAAACACTTGTTAATTATTATTGTTTGATAATTACCAGTCTTTTGCATTTTCTTTTCCAGAGCAAGATGATACACATGTACATGCAATTCAGGCTGTAATTAACATGAATTCCATATTTGTGATATCTTAGGTCAGACACACCATTGATTTACAAAGCTGTTCCGGGTTGGTTTATTCATGTTGAATCCATTGTTGACAAGCTTTTAACCAACAACAAGAAGTCATACTGGTAAGGAGTGCAGAAAGATGTCTGTTGGTAACATAGTTTGAATCCAGGAGTATCTGTCTAGTAGTTTGTAATGTGATCATCTGAGCGAGAAGAGTTCTGAAAAGAACTGTTGTTGGTGACAGACATAAAGACAACGTGAGTGGAAGTCACCTTCATCTATATGTCGGGGAGACTGCCAGAAACGTAACATGAGACTGGCTGAACACAACAGTAACAAATGGTGAAACCAACAATGGCATTGCTGAACATCGTCGACAGAAAAAACATTGGCTCCTATGACTGACCCCGAAAAACTGGTACACTGACTCGGAACAAATGTATCTTAACAAAGAACTTATTCATGACATAAACAAAAGTGACAAATGGGCTTGTTTTGACCAACAATATGGATAGACGGATCGAAACTTACAAGCACTAGAACTGACCAATGACTGTTAAAAAACTTTACACGAGTCTCACAGCCAATAGACCTCTTTAGATTGGGCGGTTTGTTTTCCCATTGTAGACCACGTGATGATACTCTTGAGAATTCTTGCTTTCAAATTTTCAAATAGTCCCGTGTATATGAATGAATAATTTTAAGATGGACAAAAGAAAAATTCTCCAGAGAATACCACGTGTTCTACAATGGGAAAACAAACCGCCCAAGCTAAAGAGGTCTATACCATCATGGCTAAACTGACCAATTGATCAGTGTCAACTTGCAGGCCAGACTTTTAACACTTGACACTGAAGGTAACTTCCACTCAGGTTGTCAAAACTACAGTCACCAGCAACAGTTCTTTTCAGAACTACCCTCAACTGGATGATAAAAAAAAAACAAAAAAAACTGGATGATCACACTTTACAAACTACATGCAAGTCCTATGTCTGTTGGTGCATACTTATTTGACCTCAGTGATTCATTATGCAACATATTAGATGAAGCAGAACTAATTAATACAAGACATGTTGTTGAGACATGAGCAAGCTTTCTTTTTTACCTTCAAACTTCTGATAATTGCAGTAAAAAAACAAAATGATAATTAAATAAAATGTTGATCCGGTAATCATAGAAAGAAACATTCACAAAATGCAAGTTTAAGGTTTTACCCAAAGTGAAGCCTGTCCAGGTGAAAACAACGGTAAATACTCTAAGAATCTGTTGTTGAATTAAACAGTCCGGGATCGTTATCATTTTTGATAACCTCACCAAAACAAACCATAAACCAATCGTTGCACAGGATTTCGTTCACGTGACGTTATTTGGTAGCAACAGTGTATAATTCAATATGCCGGTCGACGAGGCGCTGCGATGAAAGGGGCTACTCACAACATCACAATGCAGCGTCATTGAATTAAATTTAGGTTTGCTTCATAATAGGTTATGGGATTATGGAGTAAAAACAGAAATAGTGGAACCAGAGAATTAACTCTGAAGTGTAAATTTTAGTGCTACTTAAACCCATGAATAACCCACTGGGCGTTAGCCCTAGTAAAGGGAAACAGGGAACCACACGAGGCAAAGAAAAAATCTTTTGACCTCGGTGGGAATCGAACCCACGACCTCCGGAATAGATCTACCGTTACTCTGCCGACTGAGCTACAAGGTCGCACAGAGAAAGTCGGGGACGTCGCCGACTTTCTCTGTGCGACCTTGTAGCTCAGTCGGCAGAGTAACGGTAGATCTATTCCGGAGGTCGTGGGTTCGATTCCCACCGAGGTCAAAAGATTTTTTCTTTGCCTCGTGTGGTTCCCTGTTTCCCTTTACTAGGGCTAACGCCCAGTGGGTTATTCATGGGTTTAAGTAGCACTAAAATTTACACTTCAGAGTTAATTCTCTGGTTCCACTATTTGTGTTCCCAGTGCTACGCGGCACAACATTCATATGTACCCTTACTTTCTCTTCGCCGCGATTCACCATCTATAATCGTCCCCGACTTTCTCTGTGCGACCTTGTAGCTCAGTCGGCAGAGTAACGGTAGATCTATTCCGGAGGTCGTGGGTTCGATTCCCACCGAGGTCAAAAGATTTTTTCTTTGCCTCGTGTGGTTCCCTGTTTCCCTTTACTAGGGCTAACGCCCAGTGGGTTATTCATGGGTTTAAGTAGCACTAAAATTTACACTTCAGAGTTAATTCTCTGGTTCCACTATTTGTGTTCCCAGTGCTACGCGGCACAACATTCATATAAAAACAGAAATGTATGGAAGAAAACTGTCTTCGTCCAAAGTTACTGCGAATTTAATTTCCACACCGTGTGATATTTGTTCCGCGAGTAAAATGACACAGCGAAGGTAGACAACAAATATTCTGTTCACAAAAGCGTTGTTTATTGACACTAATATGATAATAGCTTCCATTTTCCCTCAGGCTTCATTTTCTTGGTAGCGGGCGAAGCTGCTTGTTCAACAGTCTGTAGAAAATAAAAACGAAAAAGTAACAGTAAATACATCTTGAAAAGCTGCAACTTAATTTCGTTTAGTTTGCGTGATAACAAACAGTATAAGTTTAATTCAACAGCCAGGCTCGGCGTAGTAACACGTAAAATGCAAGTAGCTAACATGTTCACGGAATATTTGTTCCTCCAGAGCTAACATTTAGAGAGCTTAAAACATATCTGGCAATACAGACGAACCGAGAGAGAAGAAACCTGGCAAAAAACAGAGGTGTCAAACTCTACAAATTTCACGCTGATTGCAGCGGATGCCAACCTGACATATGACCTATGTCCTTCCAAAACCACAGGATTTTTGCTTAGCGAAATATTCAAAGATCCCCAGATCGTACCATACAAAAGGGGCAGATCCTTAGAGATATACTAGCCGGTTCGAGCAAAACTTCCCAAAGCGGCTATTACACGCGGATAGGAGTTGCGTAGGCCTGTTACCCCATTGTTGTCACTCGCTGAATCCAACGATAAGCTTCATTATATTAATGACTGGTGTCAGTGGTGTGCCAGAAAACTGACCTAGTTTGGCCGGCATTTCTTGAAAATATCTCAGGACCACGAATGTGTGGACATTGAATCTTGGACTCAAAAATATAGGCAACTTACCTTTTAATGCATTTGCCGATTGACCGTCTCAGGCGATAAAAATACCTCACGTACGTCAGGCAAACATTAGGCCGGCGGGGATGAATAAAATCGCTGTCCTCTTCAATGTCGATATCATGTCGTTCGAATTCAAGCTTGAATTTTTCTTTAGGTCTTGCAGAAGTCCTTTTTGAATCGAAGACGCAGTCTTGCCACAAAATCGACATAAATTTGCTGTTTTGATTCTATGGGTACCAGCATCCGCCATCTCAATACCTAGGAACACATCAATTACAGATGTAGATATGGCCGCCGTTACGAACAGCACATCGCAAATCAAAACAACCCCGTGCACTTTTTTCACAGATCGTGCACAACACTAAAAACAGATTAAATCCCAAGTATATAGCGTGAAGATTAACGACATATTTTTTGCGATTGTCGCAAAAATCTGCAAGCAACTTAAATCTAATGACAAAATGAAAAACATACCTGATCTGTATGCAAAATTGCAAGCGCTGTTTCACTTTACGAGTAGCATTTTACATCGTTTACGCTGGTCTTCAGCCGCCATCTTCAAAACACGCGAGGCTCTTCCTTTCTTGGTACTTATCGAATAGAGTTATGGGTAAAACACCCGAGCATAATCGAACAAATAACGAGCAAAGCGAAGTGAATACGAAAATTCCCAATTTTTGAAAAGGCCGCCATTATATGACGTCACGTGGTTATCAAAAATGATAACGTCCCGGACTGTTAAAAAGAAACATAGTTGTTCTGAAGCTCCGAGACTCACCTGTGGCTATTATTGGCAGTTGTAAGGTATGCTCTGTGAACTGTCTTGAATAATGGTAGAAGAGATACTTGGGTGAGATGACAAGCTGGCATGGAGGGATTTTCCTTGCAATTTGAATTGATAACATTACTGCAATACGGCATGCCGTAAGAACACTTGCTCTGATGTGGAGAAGTATGACATGTGAAACAAAGAAACATACCGTAAACTGTCGCTTATACAAGTCCTGGGTCTATACAACTTTGAAGGGGCTTTTAGACGAGTCTGTAAACGGAAAGGGTTTTTAAATCCGAGGGGGCTTATAAACCGAAGTTAAAAAAATTGTTTTGAAACGAGCTTCACGTACACATGTTGATTGAAAACGGTTTTTCATTTACATACATACCGATAGATAAGCTTTAAACATAAACGAATTCGAAACAAGGGAAGCTAAGTGGGCGCTTATGTCCGGGTGGGGGCGGGGAGGGGGGCTTATAACTGGATGAATTTTTGGTTCACAGGCAGATGGGTGCTTAAAAGCAGCACTTTACGGTATACTGTACATATCGTACCTCACGTCTCACTGCACTGTGGAAACATGTCTTGCATTATATCTTAATAGGGTTCCAGAATTTGTACAAGAAAAACGTTTCCACAACTGGCTTGAAAATGCACACGATTGGAATATATCAAGGAACCGTTACTGGGGTACACCAATCCCACTGTGGGTCAGTGATGATTATGAAGAGGTATGACTGCTTAAACACCTGGTTAAAAATTTATTTAGATATTTTATTTAAGAATCTGATAATCTATGATTATCAGTTTAAAAACTAGGATGTAGCTCCAGTAGAATATGTCAAAACAGTGGTCAATTCCAAACAAATATAAAAAATTGGCGTATTGTTCTTATATGAAATTTCACCATATTGCTTTGTTGTTTGGCAAAGGATGGCAGAGAAAATGTACAAATATTTTTAGCACACACGCAAAGCCATTGTACTACAGAACCAGTAAAAACGTTTACTTTGCTTCAACTGATTTTTAACAAATAAAGAAGCCTCGACTGTGCTCTGTTCTGTTGTAAAGCACGCAGGAAGCGGTAGAGCACGAAAGAAGTGTAGGGGAAAACACGAGACGCAGTCGAGTGTTTTTCCCACTTTTGAGTGCTCTACCGCTTCCTAAGTGCTTTACAACAGAACAGAACACAGTCGAGGCTTCTTAATTTGTTTTATGATAAAGAATTCTATAATTTCCCCACGCATTCGCTGAATTTTCAAAGCAAGTTTTATTTTCCAAAGGAGTAAAAGTGGCGTCAGCTGTCTACTAATCTCTCTAAATAAGCCAATCACGATCCTTGTTAGAACTGTTCTAATAATTTGATTGGCAAACGACGCGACAGCTGTCAATCACAAACTGGACTTCGGCTAACCTCTCCCGCCTTTCGCGGTAGTCCGATTTGTC
>JAHPZR010022552.1:0-10000 GCA_019787425.1 Platygyra sinensis | reverse complement strand
TACAAGTGTATTGAAAAATTCTAAGACGATAAACCTCTTTGTAATCTGACGAAAAACGATAAGATCGCGGACTGGAGTGAACCTGGCGATCTTTCACGACTTATTCCAATTTCTTTGTAAAATAGGAAGGACAGAAGTTTATTCATGATGAAGCAGTGTTGTTGAACTTGGAGAACACACTTGATCGCTGGATTCTTTCCTTCACTCAAAGTTTGGTGTTGTTTGTTCATCAAGAAATGGCCGGTAATTGCATGATTGTCTGTCTAGTGATCTATTATGAGCCACTGCTGTACTTGTAAAACATGTTTGGTGTCTCAGGAACATCATATAACAAAAGGAAGCCAAGTGTCTCCTATCAGCAGTCGCAGAACACTCACCTGTGTCTCGTGCTTACCTTTCATGTTAGATAACAGTTCTTGCAGTGTTGTCATGCAGTCATTGGTTAGTCATTTTATAACCAGCTCAAGTCGATAGTTGAAGTGATGTTCATCTCTTTTCAGTTTATCATCTGTACACTGTTGTTCCTCGTCTTGTCAAGTTCATTGACTATCTGACCAATGTGTATGTACGGATGAATAGAAAGCGGCTCAGGGTAAGAATTTTCGGCTGTATCATTTATAGCTTGTTTTTATGGAATATTTTGGCTTTTAGTACATTTTGAAGTTTGTTAAGTTTATGGGATGTTTGAGACCATAACATACTGTATCATGGCGGACTGCGAAAGAGAAAATCTTGTATATTATAACCGTAAAACTCATAGCCTGTCTTAAATTATGCATGCAGTTGAACAAAGCCTCTTCCGCTCCCTTTGGTTTAATATTGTTTGCCATGATTGACCTAAAGGAAATCTGCACCGTGTACTTGGCTTCCTTGCCTTGGATTGATATTTTGAAATTGCATTTGTGGTTTGGCAAAAGTAGTAATAAATTAAACTAAATAGATGTGATTGAATGTCGATTTTCATTGCTTTATTCTCCAGGGAGACTGTGGAGACAAAGATCGTGAGGAAGCACTTCAGACACTGTTCAGTGTTATCTTCTCTATGATACGATTATTGGTACGATATCTCACAATTATTATATTCCTCATCTAAGTAAAACAAACACAACACTTGAAAATGGATTGCACATGTTTTGTCAACACATTGTATGAGGCAAGCATAGTAAACACTAATTATCGACATACATAAAAAAAGAGGTACACTTGCGTTATACATACCTGTTCTGCGTCAGGAGATCTGTTGCAAGCGCTGACGTAGACGTTACGTTCAGAGAATGTTACGTTCGGTTGAGGTAACTACTTGCAATGGGTGGAGTTAAAGTAAGAAAACATAAGACAACACCGCATCCTACCCAGGCGGAGTAGCAAGCTACGCTTTGTAAGATAGTATGGCCTTACATCAAGAACTTACTTAAACCGCAACAATTCAACAGCTGGTCCTAGAACTGTGTGATTTCAAGCACTTTCCTTGACTTGACTTTTCATTTTTTGTTGTTGTTGTTTTTTCGTTTCCAGGCATCATTCACTCCATTTCTCACAGAGCACACTTACCAGTCCTTGCGGCCTTACATACCAGAAAGTATGAAGTCTGGAGAAACAGAGAGTATTCACTATCTGATGATCCCTCAGGCCAGGTATTTACGGCTGTTAGTGCTGTTGTAATATTGTCTGTAGCTCCACCTTAATCAGAGCTGCATTAGAAGTCAGTATGTGACTGTTATGACCAACAAATGCAGTGAAGATGAATTGCAATTCATCATGAGTTTGAATTACCACACTCAGTGAAGACATCTTGTATTTATCACGGGTCATGTACCTCCTCTGTGTAGCTACGGTAGCTTCTTCAATGCTTTATGACAACCCGGTTAGTTATTTTTATGGATGCAGAAATGTCTATGTATTGCAGTCAATTGCATGGTTCACTTGTTTAACCTTGATGCCTTGTTTCTGTCATTCCTAGGTTTCATTCTCGCACCAGACACACATTTATGTCCAACGGCCACGTTCTGTAATATATTTTTTGCCTTCAGTTCTTTTAAATCGCTAACTTTATTT
Organism: Platygyra sinensis; assembly: GCA_019787425.1. NCBI lineage: Eukaryota > Metazoa > Cnidaria > Anthozoa > Scleractinia > Merulinidae > Platygyra > Platygyra sinensis. The sequence continues at coordinate 7,945 of JAHPZR010022552.1, read as the reverse complement.
ATTTTTTTTTATCTTTAGGGAAAATCTGATTCACAAAGAGATCGAGAGGAGAGTAGCTCTCATGCAAACTGTCATTGAACTTGGTCGAGTTGTGAGAGATAGAAAAACTCTGCCATTGAAGGTGGGAATCACCTTAAATATACTGAAGCGTCTGTTTAGAACTTTGAAACTTGTGGACAAAACGATTTTATCTGTGATGCCGGAATAACTTTAAATGTTGATAGTGTTGGTATAAATGCACAAAGGACGATGGCGGGCAAGTGAAACACTTTGGTAGTTAACAATTTGAAGTCAATAAGAGTGAATTAACCGGCACCGTAACGAGGGTGCGAAGCTGATGCTTGCAGCCCTTTCCCTTCATCAGAGGAAGATGCTCAGATGAAAAGAGACCGCTGGAAACGTCAACTTCGCAAACTTGTTATGACGGTCAACTTCAATGGTCACTATCTATGCACCAAACCGTAAGCAGTACAGGCAGTAGATCGAAGCCGGTAGCTAAATTTTCAAAACAGTGATAAATAGATTGGAGTGGAGTCGTGGTAATTGTCTGAAGTAAACTAGTGTTTCCAGTGTTGAGGTGCGGGCAATACAGTGCAACCCCGCTTTACGCTCATCTCGTTAATCACTTTTTTCCTTGTCCCGGCGAAACGCCCGTACATTTTCTTATAAGAAAGTCCCGTTAATGTGGCCGGCAGCCACAAACCTTAATCCCCACGCGTATAGCCTTAAATAATTTTACCCTGCTTATATGACCACCGAAACCATATTTTTAAGATTGTTAATATTATATGTACTGATTTAAGTTCCAGTTGTCTTTAAATTATACCTACATTTTAGATGTTAAATGAAGAACAGTTGTGATGTTTGTTAAGATGTCACTGGATTTATACTAGTCATGAAAATTTGCCCCTAACTGGATACGGCCAGTCCGTTAATACGGCCACATTTTCGTGGCCACGGTTGGTGAGCGTGTTGACCGCGTTCCACGTAGGAGCTGTTTTCATTTTGTAGTGATCAACGAGTCTTTCTTAATTTTATGTTGATGCTTGATTTGGTTTACTACTTTTTAGTTTTACTCTTTTAGTCTTGTCACGATATCAAGCAACTAACCCTATACTTCACTTAACTGTAATGGTAGTTGTGTTCACTCACTACCATTCCTCCTCTAACATCATATTTGTTTCCCCAGTATCCCCTCCCTGAGCTGGTTGTCATTCACCAGCAGCAACAGAGCCTTGATGATGTGCTGTCTCTTGAAACCTACATCAAGCAGGTACATGCTAAAATACTCACGCTTTTGTTTTTGTACTAGTTTACTTTAGGTGTAGAATTGAGATGTTTTAATTTGGTTTTTGTAATGAATTTCAGTCCATAAGGGTGAAAAAGTTTAACTCTTCTTGATAGAGATGAAATGTTTATTATTTTACAAACGTGGGACAAAGAAATGCTCGAATCTCGTACGCGCTTCGAACCCTTCACTAACCTCGTTCCCAGGGTCTCTCCTGGGAAAGAGGTTCAGTGACCCTTCACCTCGCAGGTACAGTTCACGCCTCTAACCATTGAACTGCAGAGTCACTCATGGTCAGTGAGCTAAGCTATGTACAAGATTAATATGCGACAAGTGTCGTCCATGTGTCAAGTAGACCTCTTTGTTATGATCGAGTGTTTGATTTACTCTCAGGAACTGAATGTGAGAAAGATTACTGTGTCTTCAGACAAACACAAGTTTGGTGTACAACTAAGGGCTGAACCTGATAATCAGACATTAGGACGAAGGTTGAAGGGTGCTTTCAAACAAGTCTCACAAGCAATTAAAGGTATCTTTTATTAATCCTTGGGGTTGATTCAGTCAGTGGAACGCTTGGTTGGTTTTGTTTATGTAATTTCATATTATACTGATTGTTTTGTGTGGTTCTTTGACTGACAGTTTGTGGATTTTGACAGATCTTTCAGACAAGGAAGTACAAGATTTCCAGGAGAAAGGAGAGTTGATGGTAGCCGGCCATTTGCTATCTGGAACAGATATGAAGGTGAAATAAATAACTAAACAGTAACTAAAATTAACAGATCTATGAATCAGTGAATCATTTTTTGGCCAAATATTTTATATTTGTTGTGGTCATTGAAACTTTATTTAAAACACTGATATTCCACTTTGTTAGGTGAAGTATTCCTTTGATCAGAATGGTTCCACTCCATCTGCGTATGAAGCACACTCTGATGGCCAGGTCAGTTATTTCTTGGAACTTCTGATAACTCTTACCTTCATGTCAAGATATAGTAGTGGAAAGTGATCGAGAGATGTTGTTAAGTTCTTTAAGTGTTCATACTTTAATTTCACTTCTGTATATTCACGACAACTGTTTCAACGTGATTGAATCAAGCAATTACGAACCTCGCCGGCTGTAATTTGTGTGACAAGCGTGACTTTTTCCCAAAGTACTGATTAACCAAGAATATCTGTAGGGATTGCCACGCACTCTGTTCATTTTAGAGAGGTTTATGAACAGGTTTATGAAACAGTTTTTGCGGCGACAATGAAAAACTGTCTTTTTCGTCAATTAACTTTCCCGAGATTTTCATGGGATTACTTATTTAGGCACAGTTTAACCAGTGCATGTAACACTTTGACTTCGTCACTGCAACGTTATATTATTCTATCACTTAGCTTTACTGTAGAAATACTGAAGCCTGTCAGGGCTACCACAGTAAGCATAACAGGGTAAAAAATCCTGAAAATTTATGCAGGGATTAGCGTCGGTCAGACTAATGTTCAGTGTGTATTTCTCTCCCAAGGTGCTTATTCTGTTAGATGTCACTCCGGATCAGTCGTTGTTATCTGAGGGTGTGGCACGAGAAGTTGTGAATCGTATTCAGAAGTTACGAAAAAAGGTAACAGCACAATACTAAGTTTCTAGCACAGCACAGCGGGTACCAGTTTGCGGCAGCGTCAAACTGATTTCCTTTTATGTGCAATGAGGTCGCATAGTTTTTGCAACTTCATTTGTAGTTCTGAGCGATGAAAGCTACAAAACGTACGCAGTTCCATCAAGTTTAATATTTTCCGCAAATCGTGCTTTGAACCCAAACTCTTAGGGAATTATATGGATAAAGTGATATTTACTGTGTAAACCACCACAATTGTGTTCACCGTGATCTCTGTTGTCTAAACTCGAAGATGGCTCAAAACAGTTTCCAGCACTTTCCAAGACGTAGATTTTGATGAGTCATTATTACCACTCTTTATCAGTTGATGATACAATCATGGTATCAAAAAATTGCCAAATCATTGGTGAACACGTTGGTATTATTTTCGTGACACAGTAGGTTACCATAGCAACACTATGGCCTGCTAAAAACACCCTTAATTTCAGCTTTAAGCGCTTATATTTCAAAAACGGCACGGTGAAATTTTTTCTTATTACAGAATTTTGATAAGCAGGATGAGATGCAACTTTTGGCAAAGTTTGAAAAAATTCTGTACTTGGGGTTCAGAGCCACCTTAAATTTTCGAAACGATTAAACTTTACAAGTTTCTTTTAACACCTTTTGCTAACAAAAACTGTTTTAACAGGCGCAACTTCAGCCGTGCGATGACATCACCATTGTGTTTGATGTCACACAAGGTGCAGAAGACTTAAATGACGTCATCAACACACACAAAGGATACATCGAAGACAGTGTCAAACAGCCACTCGTGCCCAACTCCCAGTCGCCTAACCTTCCTTTGATAATCGGCGAGAAAACAGAGGTATGTAGCATGATTTTTGAATCTGAAGCAGGTTTCAAGAGAATTTCCTTCCTTTTAGGTCAGCGGTGCGAAAAATGGTTCAAACAGTACCAGAGAGGTCACCTAGGCTTTCTCTGCATTTTCCTAGGTTGCTTCACAATTCCACGGATCACTGTAGCAGTCGTTTATTATACCAATAAAATTTTTTGGCCTCTTGGGAAGTTGAAGAGACACTTGTAACTCATTCACCTACCTTCCTCCTGATTGAAACTCGGTAATATTTGATGTGGTTCACTTCGCTGAGTTGCGGCCTTTTGCGCAACAGAGTGCGAAGACGATAGGTGAGGTGAGGTGAGTCGAATCGAGTCGGGTCACTGTCGGGTAAGTAAAATGTCACAGTTGTCTTGATGAATATTTTGAAGTCTTTTTTATCAATTGTAGGTGAAAGGTAGCATGCTTGATCTGAAGCTGCTACGAGGCCACCAGAAAGAAGACAAAAAGATAACAGCAGCAGTAGCATCAGGATCAGGAGTACCAGTGTGTAGGTTTGTTAATGTACAGCTGTGTGGAGCTGCAGACCTCAAGGGAACTGTTCTTCTTGAGAATCCTCACGGGACTTCAGTTATTACACTTGATCAACTTAAACGACAGGTACGCACTCCGTGCTCCATTCACAAGTTCACTTCTAGAACGATTTCAAGCTATTTGTTTGTATGTGTCAAGAATTTACGCGCATTATCAGTCCCGTCGATCATGAAAATAACGAATTTTCCATCAGCGCTCATCAATAATGTCGGTTGACACTTGTTTATTAAAAAAAACTAACAACATACAGGAATGTATTTTTTTACAATGTGAAGTTTTCGGACTAAACTGTTCAAAGAAATCTTGATGAATGCAACGTACATCCAGCTGCTTGAAAAATAATGAAGCCTGCACTGTTCATTGCGGCTTAGCTGTTGGGTTAGAACTTGTCTTTTCCAATTTGACGTTTATTTTATTACTAAGTTTACTTAATTTGTGTGTGATTGATACAGGTAGCCATGATGTTTGATCAGCAGGAGAGCGTGTTAAAACTGTCTGTATCAGCAACTTGCGACTCAGGTGAACCTAGAATCAAATCATACTTTCTTTGCGCGTAGCATTCTATATCCCCTCTCAGTTTTGTCCGCGGACCACTCTTTTCTGGTTATAGTTATTAAACTTACTAACTGACATGCCTTTCTTTTATTTTCTTTCTTGCAGTTCTGACCGCCCAAGACTTGTCCAAATTACACGGCTGTCAGTTGTACGCTTTCGTGAAGAACTAAAGTGTAGAAATCTTGTTGACAATGTCACAACGATTGCTTAATTAAAAGCCGCTGTACATTTAGCCACACTACCCCGGCCGGAGAAATCTGAAAACGTAGTTTTATTTCTACGGTTAGACCTACCATCCACACTAATCCGTCATGAAAACGAAGCTTTTCGAAAACGCTCATCAAACCCGAGAAATTTCAAAACGGCGGCTTTTGTTTTATTGTGAACGGAAAACAAAAACAGAGTTTTTCGAAAACGATGACGTCATGATAATCACGTGATTTTCCTGACTGAGTTTTCCTCAAACAAAAATCCAAACTGACTGGTGATTGATGCGTTTTTAAATTCCTCCGGCGTAGTGTGGACCTTAGTGGTAGCTCAACACAATCTTTTCTGAGGATTCTGTAGTATAGTATTTACCTAACAATAATTTCGGGGTAGGATGTGGGCGCCTCAGTTTAGTTCAACTTTCCACAAAGATCCTTGTGAATTTCAATTGAAGTCTTTTCACATTCCGTCAGTTGGCCTTCTAAGTTATGATGACGTATTTATGCCGGTCACTTCACGGAATAATTTGCAGTACTGAGCCTGCAGCCTGCAGGTCCTGTTCAGTAGGGCTCTTATCTTTTAGTTCTTTCACTCGGGGACTTTCATAAGTACAAAGAGTAATATGCAAATGGTCGATCAAACAGATCGACCATCTGTTTCTCGGGTAACCTTAGATAACGATATACTTGTGAATGGCAGTAGCTGTTGTTAGCTTCAAACTTGATTAAAATTAGCCCCAAATACATTGACACTGAACGAAGTTTGAATGTTATACGAGGGTAAACAGACAGTGCAGTTCAGACGTGTTGAACTTTGAATTTTCAGTCGTAGCCCAAGTTGATTTATAGTCTCATTTAAGTTTCACTGTGCGAGACACTGGTATGTTTTGGATAGAGAATACAGCTTGTGTCTGTTTTCAATCTGCGGGGGATTCTTGAACTCATTTCACTTTTCTGGTTTAAACCTGTAAGAGATAATTACCTCAGTCTCTTTCATCAAAATCTGGTCCCATGGAAACGTAGATCTGGTAGATGTTAACGTTAAACTCATTTTGCTATGAGGATAAATTGAAGAGCGGAGAACTATCCCTGTTTACTTATTCTCGTACAGGCAAGCACCGACGTCCAGCCATGCTATGCCAAGTCTGGCGTCATAGTTTGAAGCAAAAGATCGCCGGTTAAGGGTAGATAGAAATATTTAATTGCGTTTACGGATGTTAACGCAATCAAAACATCGCGATCAATCTCACATGGTGAGAACAACGATAACGAGTATTATACTTTATTTGAACTTTTACTACTATAATTGTTCTGTATGTTTATTCCTTCGAAGATTTGTGTAATTTTGGCTTTTAATGTCTCTATAAACAAGAATAATCTTTAAAAAACGTGCTCAAGTTGTTTTGACAAGCAGATCCTCCAGGGACACGACTTTTGTGAAACTTGCAATGATAAACGGCATTCATTCAACCACTGACGTACACATTGATTTTCATTTCTTTGTTCCTCACTCGAGCACAAGGCAGTATTTGTTTCTCCTTTCAATTAATCTTGATCCTCTTCCTCAGTCACATCACAATATTTCTGCTGTTGAATTTAGCTTGAAGTTCATCGTCTGTCACAAAGGGACAACCATTTCTCTTCTCCGTGTATCTTTGTCTTCTTCAGTCCTGTCTTCTTTCCTCTAAATTAAACTTGATATTCATTCTCAAGCACAAATTGATAATCTTTACTTTTTGTTTTGTTGTCTTCTCATTTCATCTTCACTGTGATCCATGACAAAATTAGCGCGCATCATTCCAATGTTTCTTCATCGCTCAGCTCCCAAACCTAAACCAAAGAGGACGTTTGACAAAAGGTTTAATTGTGCTTCATTCAATCTGCAAAAATGATTCTTAGATCACTGTGTTCAGTTTCCGCATCACTTCATTGCAGTACAGTAAATCTGTGCGTTCTGACGTACCAGTAGCAAGTAACCATGACGCGCGCTCTTGCACAAGGCCCTGGATTGTATGTACCCTTCAGTATAAGCACTGCCTCCAATAAACGAATAGCTCTAATTTTTAAAAACTGGATCACTGGATAATGCAATTCAAGAGTTTCAATTGGCTGAGCCATCGTGACGTATGAATCATTATACCATGCTTTACAAATATGGTACGTTTCCGCGTAATGTTAAGGGCGTTTGTAAGAAAACAATTATTCTACTCACGCTTGTTGGATACGAAATGATTATCTGCCATTTCATATCTTGCACACGCTTAAGGAATAATTGTAAAATAGCAGTGACGCTTCATTTACTAACCTCGCTAACTCTCGTGTCCTGTAAAAGTTGTGTTAGGCCTGTTAAATCTTCTAAGTAGCTTGGAACATTAAAAACCTTCATGAGAAATGAAAATCCTTCTTCTTGATAACTGGACAATACCTGATTAAAAAGAAGATCGTCACGTGATCACTCAGTTGAAACAGTTCGCCTAAACGTGCCTGCTTAAGGAAGTGCTCTAAAGACTAATATAAGTATTAATAAAAGGGATGGTTGTATCAATATTGATACAACCACCATCGATGCCATTGTAACGAAACGATGAAGTTGAGTCTTGTTCAGGGGATTACCGGTATGGGAATGATAGAAAGAAGCGACACATCACCCCTTCCCCCCTCCCTTTCCCTCTGTCGCTCAAGTCAGTCTGAAGCAAGAGCACTGCTGGTAAAGTTAGTCCTACCTTAGAAGAACAGGCAATACACTTGTCAAAGGCCAGACTTGCAGGAAGAACTAAATGGTATCTTGAAAGAAATCCACGAATCTGGAAAAAAAAACAGTAGCGATGTTGTTCAGCTTAAACAAAGAACTCAAAAATAAATGATCGAC
>JAHPZR010022551.1:15000-26059 GCA_019787425.1 Platygyra sinensis | reverse complement strand
AGAAAAGATTGTGTTAAGCTACCATTAAGGTCCACACTACGCCGGAGGAATTTAACGGACGTTTAACTCTGAAAACGCATCCCGGCAAATGTTTTCCGTTCACACTACGCCGGAAAAATTTAAAAACGCATCAGTCATCAGTCAAATTGGATTTGTGTTTGAGGAAAACTCAGTCAGGAAAATCACGTGATTATCATGACGTCATCGTTTTCGAAAAACTGTTTTAGTTTTCCGTTCACACTAAAACGAAAAGCCGCGTTTTGAAATTTCTCGGGTTTGATAAGCGTTTTCGAAAAGCAACGTTTTCATGACGGATTAGTGTGGATGGTACGTGTAACCGTAGAAATAAAACTACGTTTTCAGATTTCTCCGGCCGGGGTAGTGTGGCTAAATGTACGGCGGCTTTTAATTAAGCAATCGTTGTGACATTGTTAACAAGTTTTCTACACTTTAGTTCTTCACGAAAGCGTACAACTGACAGCCGTGTAATTTGGACAAGTCTTGGGCGGTCAGAACTGCAAGAAAGAAAATAAAAGAAAGGCATGTCAGTTAGTAAGTTTAATACCTATAACCAGAAAAGAGTGGTCCGCGGACAAAACTGAGAGGGGATATAGAATGCTACGCGCAAAGAAAGTATGATTTGATTCTAGGTTCACCTGAGTCGCAAGTTGCTGATACAGACAGTTTTAACACGCTCTGCTGCTGATCAAACATCATGGCTACCTGTATCAATCACACACAAATTAAGTAAACTTAGTAATAAAATAAACGTCAAATTGGAAAAGACAAGTTCTAACCCAACAGCTAAGCCGCAATGAACAGTGCAGGCTTCATTATTTTTCAAGCAGCTGGATGTACGTTGCATTCATCAAGATTTCTTTGAACAGTTTAGTCCGAAAACTTCACATTGTAAAAAAATACATTCCTGTATGTTGTTAGTTTTTTTTAATAAACAAGTGTCAACCGACATTATTGATGAGCGCTGATGGAAAATTCGTTATTTTCATGATCGACGGGACTGATAATGCGCGTAAATTCTTGACACATACAAACAAATAGCTTGAAATCGTTCTAGAAGTGAACTTGTGAATGGAGCACGGAGTGCGTACCTGTCGTTTAAGTTGATCAAGTGTAATAACTGAAGTCCCGTGAGGATTCTCAAGAAGAACAGTTCCCTTGAGGTCTGCAGCTCCACACAGCTGTACATTAACAAACCTACACACTGGTACTCCTGATCCTGATGCTACTGCTGCTGTTATCTTTTTGTCTTCTTTCTGGTGGCCTCGTAGCAGCTTCAGATCAAGCATGCTACCTTTCACCTACAATTGATAAAAAAGACTTCAAAATATTCATCAAGACAACAGTGACATTTTACTTACCCGACAGTGACCCGACTCGATTCGACTCACCTCACCTCACCTATCGTCTTCGCACTCTGTTGCGCAAAAGGCCGCAACTCAGCAAAGTGAACCACATCAAATATTAGCGAGTTTCAATCAGGAGGAAGGTAGGTGAATGAGTTACAAGTGTCCCTTCAACTTCCCAAGAGGCCAAAAAATTTTATTGGTATAATAAACGACTGCTACAGTGATCCATGGAATTGTGAAGCAACCTAGGAAAATGCAGAGAAAGCCTAGGTGACCTCTCTGGTACTGTTTGAACCATTTTTCGCACCGCTGACCTAAAAGGAAGGAAATTCTCTTGAAACCTGCTTCAGATTCAAAAATCATGCTACATACCTCTGTTTTCTCGCCGATTATCAAAGGAAGGTTAGGCGACTGGGAGTTGGGCACGAGTGGCTGTTTGACACTGTCTTCGATGTATTCTTTGTGTGTGTTGATGACGTCATTTAAGTCTTCTGCACCTTGTGTGACATCAAACACAATGGTGATGTCATCGCACGGCTGAAGTTGCGCCTGTTAAAACAGTTTTTGTTAGCAAAAGGTGTTAAAAGAAACTTGTAAAGTTTAATCGTTTCGAAAATTTAAGGTGGCTCTGAACCCCAAGTACAGAATTTTTTCAAACTTTGCCAAAAGTTGCATCTCATCCTGCTTATCAAAATTCTGTAATAAGAAAAAATTTCACCGTGCCGTTTTTGAAATATAAGCGCTTAAAGCTGAAATTAAGGGTGTTTTTAGCAGGCCATAGTGTTGCTATGGTAACCTACTGTGTCACGAAAATAATACCAACGTGTTCACCAATGATTTGGCAATTTTTTGATACCATGATTGTATCATCAACTGATAAAGAGTGGTAATAATGACTCATCAAAATCTACGTCTTGGAAAGTGCTGGAAACTGTTTTGAGCCATCTTCGAGTTTAGACAACAGAGATCACGGTGAACACAATTGTGGTGGTTTACACAGTAAATATCACTTTATCCATATAACTCCCTAAGAGTTTGGGTTCAAAGCACGATTTGCGGAAAATATTAAACTTGATGGAACTGGGTACGTTTTGTAGCTTTCATCGCTCAGAACTACAAATGAAGTTGCAAAAACTATGCGACCTCATTGCACATAAAAGGAAATCAGTTTGACGCTGCCGCAAACTGGTACCTGCTGTGCTGTGCTAGAAACTTAGTATTGTGCTGTTACCTTTTTTCGTAACTTCTGAATACGATTCACAACTTCTCGTGCCACACCCTCAGATAACAACGACTGATCCGGAGTGACATCTAACAGAATAAGCACCTTGGGAGAGAAATACACACTGAACATTAGTCTGACCGACGCTAATCCCTGCATAGATTTTCAGGATTTTTTACCCTGTTATGCTTACTGTGGTAGCCCTGACAGGCTTCAGTATTTCTACAGTAAAGCTAAGTGATAGAATAATATAACGTTGAAGTGACGAAGTCAAAGTGTTACATGCACTGGTTAAACTGTGCCTAAATAAGTAATCCCATGAAAATCTCGGGAAAGTTAATTGACGAAAAAGACAGTTTTTCATTGTCGCCGCAAAAACTGTTTCATAAACCTGTTCATAAACCTCTCTAAAATGAACAGAGTGCGTGGCAATCCCTACAGATATTCTTGGTTAATCAGTACTTTGGGAAGAAGTCACGCTTGTCACACAAATTACAGCCGGCGAGGTTCGTAATTGCTTGATTCAATCACGTTGAAACAGTTGTCGTGAATATACAGAAGTGAAATTAAGGTATGAACACTTAAAGAACTTAACAACATCTCTCGATCACTTTCCACTACTATATCTTGACATGAAGGTAAGAGTTATCAGAAGTTCCAAGAAATAACTGACCTGGCCATCAGAGTGTGCTTCATACGCAGATGGAGTGGAACCATTCTGATCAAAGGAATACTTCACCTAACAAAGTGGAATATCAGTGTTTTAAATAAAGTTTCAATGACCACAACAAATATAAAATATTTGGCCAAAAATGATTCACTGATTCATAGATCTGTAATTTTAGTTACTGTTTAGTTATTTATTTCACCTTCATATCTGTTCCAGATAGCAAATGGCCGGCTACCATCAACTCTCCTTTCTCCTGGAAATCTTGTACTTCCTTGTCTGAAAGATCTGTCAAAATCCACAAACTGTCAGTCAAAGAACCACACAAAACAATCAGTATAATATGAAATTACATAAACAAAACCAACCAAGCGTTCCACTGACTGAATCAACCCCAAGGATTAATAAAAAATACCTTTAATTGCTTGTGAGACTTGTTTGAAAGCACCCTTCAACCTTCGTCCTAATGTCTGATTATCAGGTTCAGCCCTTAGTTGTACACCAAACTTGTGTTTGTCTGAAGACACAGTAATCTTTCTCACATTCAGTTCCTGAGAATAAATCAAACACTCGATCATAACAAAGAGGTCTACTTGATACATGGACGACACTTGTCACATATTAATCTTGTACATAGCTTAGCTCACTGACCATGAGTGACTCTGCAGTTCAATGGTTAGAGGCGTGAACTGTACCTGCGAGGTGAAGGGTCACTGAACCTCTTTCCCAGGAGAGACCCTGGGAACGAGGTTAGTGAAGGGTTCGAAGCGCGTACGAGATTCGAGCATTTCTTTGTCCCACGTTTGTAAAATAATAAACATTTCATCTCTATCAAGAAGAGTTCAACTTTTTCACCCTTATGGACTGAAATTCATTACAAAAACCAAATTAAAACATCTCAATTCTACACCTAAAGTAAACTAGTACAAAAACAAAAGCGTGAGTATTTTAGCATGTACCTGCTTGATGTAGGTTTCAAGAGACAGCACATCATCAAGGCTCTGTTGCTGCTGGTGAATGACAACCAGCTCAGGGAGGGGATACTGGGGAAACAAATATGATGTTAGAGGAGGAATGGTAGTGAGTGAACACAACTACCATTACAGTTAAGTGAAGTATAGGGTTAGTTGCTTGATATCGTGACAAGACTAAAAGAGTAAAACTAAAAAGTAGTAAACCAAATCAAGCATCAACATAAAATTAAGAAAGACTCGTTGATCACTACAAAATGAAAACAGCTCCTACGTGGAACGCGGTCAACACGCTCACCAACCGTGGCCACGAAAATGTGGCCGTATTAACGGACTGGCCGTATCCAGTTAGGGGCAAACTTTCATGACTAGTATAAATCCAGTGACATCTTAACAAACATCACAACTGTTCTTCATTTAACATCTAAAATGTAGGTATAATTTAAAGACAACTGGAACTTAAATCAGTACATTTAATATTAACAATCTTAAAAATATGGTTTCGGTGGTCATATAAGCAGGGTAAAATTATTTAAGGCTATACGCGTGGGGATTAAGGTTTGTGGCTGCCGGCCACATTAACGGGACTTTCTTATAAGAAAATGTACGGGTGTTTCGCCGGGACAAGGAAAAAAGTGATTAACGAGATGAGCGTAAAGCGGGGTTGCACTGTACTGCTCGAACCTAAACACTGGAAACACTAGTTTACTTCAGACAATTACCACGACTACACTCCAATCTATTTATCACTGTTATGAAAATTTAGCAACAGGCTCCGATCTACTGCCTGTACTGCTCACGGTTAGGTGCATAGATAGTAATCATTAAAGTTGACTGCCATAACAAGCTTGCGAAGTTGACGTTTCCAGTGGTCTCTTTTCATCTGAGCATCTTCCTCTGACTAAGGGAAGGAGCTGCAAGCATCAGCTTCGCACACTCGTTACGGTGCCGGTTAATTCACTCTTATTGACTTCAAATTGTTAACTACCAAAGTGTTTCACTTGCCCGCCGGCGTACTTTGTGCATTTATCCCAAAACTATTTTCATTTAAAGTTATTCCGGCATCACAGATAAAATCGTTTTGTCCACAAGTTTCAAAGTTCTAGACAGACGCTTCAGTATATTTAAGGTGATTCCCACCTTCAACGGCAGAGTTTTTCTATCTCTCACAACTCGACCAAGTTCAATGACAGTTTGCATGAGAGCTACTCTCCTCTCGATCTCTTTGTGAATCAGATTTTCCCTAAAGATAAAAAAAAGTTAGCGATTTAAAAGAACTGAAGGCAAAAAATATATTACAGAACGTGGCCGTTGGACATAAATGTGTGTCTGGTGCGAGAATGAAACCTAGGAATGACAGAAACAAGGCATCAAGGTTAAACAAGTGAACCATGCAATTGACTGCAATATATAGACATTTCTGCATCCATAAAAATAACTAGCCGGGTTGTCATAAAGCATTGAAGAAGCTGCCGTAGCTACACAGAGGAGATACATGACCCGTGATAAATACAAGATGTCTTCCCTGAGTGTGGTAATTCAAACTCATGATGAATTGCAATTCATCTTCACTGCATTTGTTGGTCATAACAGTCACATACTGACTTCTAATGCAGCTCTGATTAAGGTGGAGCTACAGACAATATTACAACAGCACTAACAGCCGTAAATACCTGGCCTGAGGGATCATCAGATAGTGAATACTCTCTGTTTCTCCAGACTTCATACTTTCTGGTATGTAAGGCCGCAAGGACTGGTAAGTGTGCTCTGTGAGAAATGGAGTGAATGATGCCTGGAAACGAAAAAACAACAACAACAAAAAATCAAAAGTCAAGTCAAGGAAAATGCTTGAAATCACACAGTTCTAGGACCAGCTGTTGAATTGTTGCGGTTTAAGTAAGTTCTTGATGTAAGGCCATACTATCTTACAAAGCGTAGCTTGCTACTCCGCCTGGGTAGGATGCGGTGTTGTCTTATGTTTTCTTACTTTAACTCCACCCATTGCAAGTAGTTACCTCAACCGAACGTAACATTCTCTGAACGTAACGTCTACGTCAGCGCTTGCACCAGATCTCCTGACGCAGAACAGGTATGTATAACGCAAGTGTACCTCTTTTTTTTATGTATGTCGATAATTAGTGTTTACTATGCTTGCCTCATACAATGTGTTGACAAAACATGTGCAATCCATTTTCAAGTGTTGTGTTTGTTTTACTTAGATGAGGAATATAATAATTGTGAGATATCGTACCAATAATCGTATCATAGAGAAGATAACACTGAACAGTGTCTGAAGTGCTTCCTCACGATCTTTGTCTCCACAGTCTCCCTGGAGAATAAAGCAATGAAAATCGACATTCAATCACATCTATTTAGTTTAATTTATTACTACTTTTGCCAAACCACAAATGCAATTTCAAAATATCAATCCAAGGCAAGGAAGCCAAGTACACGGCGCAGATTTCCGTTAGGTCAATCATGGCAAACAATATTAAACCAAAGGGAGCGGAAGAGGCTTTGTTCAACTGCATGCATAATTTAAGACAGGCTATGAGTTTTACGGTTATAATATACAAGATTTTCTCTTTCGCAGTCCGCCATGATACAGTATGTTATGGTCTCAAACATCCCATAAACTTAACAAACTTCAAAATGTACTAAAAGCCAAAATATTCCATAAAAACAAGCTATAAATGATACAGCCGAAAATTCTTACCCTGAGCCGCTTTCTATTCATCCGTACATACACATTGGTCAGATAGTCAATGAACTTGACAAGACGAGGAACAACAGTGTACAGATGATAAACTGAAAAGAGATGAACATCACTTCAACTATCGACTTGAGCTGGTTATAAAATGACTAACCAATGACTGCATGACAACACTGCAAGAACTGTTATCTAACACGAAAGGTAAGCACGAGACACAGGTGAGTGTTCTGCGACTGCTGATAGGAGTCACTTAGCTTCCTTTGTTATATGGTGTTCCTGAGAAACCAAAGATGTTTTACAAGTACAGCAGTGGCTCATAATACATCACTAGACAGACAATCATGCAATTACCGGCCATTTCTTGATGAACAAACAACACCAAACTTTGAGTGAAGGAAAGAATCCAGCGATCAAGTGTGTTCTCCAAGTTCAACAACACTGCTTCATCATGAATAAACTTCTGTCCTTCCTATTTTACAAAGAAATTGGAATACGTCGTGAAAGATCGTTCACCCCAGTCCGCGATCTTATCGTTTTTCGTCAGATTACAAAGAGGTTTATTGTCTTAGAATTTTTCAATACACTTGTACGTTTTAAATCAAGACAAGATTAAGATCGCGTTCGTTTGGGATATTCCGGAATAAGAATATATTCCGGAATATATTCCGGCTATTCTGCTCCTGGAAGCAGAATAGCCGGAATGGGAATCCAGGTATTCCGGAATGAGAATAGCTCCCAAACAAACGCTTACTCGCATTATTCCAACTATTCTTATTCCGGATTGATCCCAAACGAACGCGCCCTAAGAGTTTCTAAAATGTATTCACAAGAAAACTTCTTGAAAAGAAGATTCAAGATCCTGTTTATTTGCCTAATATATTAACCTAATAATTATATTAATTATTTATCCATATTTCAATGTATGGCGAGGTGATCTCTAGAAACCACCAGGCTTATAGTTGAGGCCACCTCGTATATAACAATATGCTTACATAGACAGTATGCTACAGTGTGCGGCCCCGAAAATTCAGTAATTATTTTACTAAAAACCGTCTCTGGCAGTTTTTTTCTTAAAATTGGGAAAACGTGAAAAAGAATTGATTGTACCAGGAAGGGAATTCAAGATCTTTGGGCCTTGGCAAAGAATTGTGAATTTTTTTCAAATTAGTTCGGCAATGATGTTCTGGTGCTACAGCTATGAATTTGACTGTTTGAAAGAAACAAGTTGCAAAACAATGGAGGAAACAGGTTATGATAACAGTACATAAATTTAGCTATTTGAAAGTGAAACGTATTGATTTGATACATGTCTAAAATCCCTAACTTGGAGAATAAACGAGCGGAATGTGCTCTATAATCTGAATTGGTATAATAGCTTGCACAGCCCGTTCTTGCAAAAAATAAATTCTATTAGTAAAATTCTACTAGTATACTAATGCAAATGCTGTAATCTGATTGGCTGAGCGATTGCACACTATCAGCCATTAGTGTGCAGTGGCTGGAGCTCGTTTACAAAATGACGACTTTTTTTCGTTTTGCTAAAGTTTTAGCGGAAACTTTCGATGGAAATGGATAATTAAATTCCTGAAAAGACTAATCGAAGGACATTTACGGTTTATTGACTTAAAAAAAGTTGAAATTACTGAAAAAAATGATACGCGCGCGTACACAACTTCAATTTCGAATGACAAGTCAATCCGAGCGATCTTTCTAAGGCGCAAAGTTTAATAATACGTCGAGAAATAACTGGAAACCGTTATTTGAACTTACTTTTAGTAAGAATTCTACTAAAACAATTAGATTATTCGCTCTCGATTTCTATGAGGTGATAGTTGATTCGGCCTTCGGCCTCATCAACCATCACCTCATAGAAATCTCGAGCTCATAATCTAATTGTTAAATTAAGGTGGCCGAACACAGTTCTCAAGTGCCTATGCCTAATTCACCATAACTTTGAAACTATTTACGCTTTGGCGCCCATTTTTTGCAAGAGTCAAGGTTAACCACAGAAATATTTATTCTCGCATTTTGACTAGGGTGTGCACTGTTGCCATGGCAACGGAGCTGGTTAAAAACAAGGCTTAAGTAATGGTTTTTGTTTATTTTAAAAAAATCCAGTCGTTAGATTGTTTTCATATTTTGCACACTAAGAATTGAAATTAAATCCCTTCTGTCAACACGGTTCTAATAAAATTTTGGCATAGGTAATTTTCGTAACTCGCCCTTAATCGTTTTCTGTATTATTAAAAATTCCCTATGTCAAAATTCAGATTTTTTTGATAGATCATTCACGTGGTCTCTGATCTATTTTTCTGCGAAATTTCTTGAAATTCTAACGACTGGATCGTTAGAAATCGGCATGTTTCTGCTAAAGCAATCGGTCTCAATTTTTCGAGCAACTGCGCATGCGTTGCATTTAACTGGGTTCTTTCAGTAACAAACAAAAGCTGAAAATTGCTGGGTTCTCTGCATCGTTACCTTTTCTAACATATCTTTGTAATAAAAGACTAAAGCCATCAATACACTGCGTTCGGTTATAGAGAAAATTAACACAGATAGTGCGGGTGTTGAGCAAATAAATGACCGCTCTACTGACGGCATGTTTGTTCCTTGAAATCCTTGTGCACGTGCTAAATATTGCATCAGCAAAAGCACGCGCGAAAACTGTGTTCGGCCACCTTAAGGACGGAGCCTACTAATTCAAAGGTATTTTTGCGCGGTTCACTGAATATGCGGGAAAAGCAAATCATAACGAGTGCTATTAAAATCCGAAAAGAAAATTGGGGGTTACCAAGCATTTTTCGAAGATAATTAATCAGCAATATTTGTAAAAAAGCTTTAAAATACAAAGCAATGTATGACAGTTTTTTTCCCAATTGAAGCTTAATTATCTCTGACAAATGCGTGGTTACCCCCAATTTTCTTTTTGGATGCCAAGAGCACTTGCTAAGTTCTACTTTCTCCGCATAGTTTTAAACCGCTCAAAAATATCCCTGTATTATAAGCACCACCCATAGGAAATCCGAGTATCTCGTGATGCGCAGACCGTATGCGCAATAACAATAGTAGGCACCGTCCTTAAGTTAGTTACGTATCATTCTCGTCCCCAGAGCCCACGATCCTTCTGGCCTGTGGTTGGGATCGAGAGCTCTGGCCGGACCCGATTTTCTGAGCATGCGCAGAGTATTCGTTTCGCATTCTCAACCAATCAGATTTGCTAGATTTGACGGGAAGTCCGTGAATCGCGGACTTCCGGTTTTGGACCAAACCAGAGCTCTCGATCCCAACCACAGGCCAGAAGGATCGTGGGCTCTGGGGACGAGAATGGTTACGTATGTAGACGACCATGTTGCGTTACAACAGGTGATACATGGATAAATCAGCGAGAAGTGCCAAGGTGAGTTTTGTTTTTGAAGATAGATAGAAGCGGGACCTGAATAAATTTCCAATTGATTTAGCGATTTGTTTACGTAAATAGCTATGATCTTTTCAAGTAAGGTGCTCGTCAATATATACCCCAAGAAATTTAGAAGTGTTGGTTCGTGTTAAAGCTTGGCCACCAAGGGAGATAGAAAAGTTATTGTTACATTTCTCCTCATATTCTTCCACCTTGTTGCGTGACCGCTGTTCATTGCACCAGAGTTACCAGCTGCAGGAAGTAGACGGGACTTTCGCTTTGTGCAACAGAAGTGTTGCACAAATATTGTTGCGCAGCACGGCGACAGAAAAAGTTGAGATCGCAGGCCCGAAGCTTTAAGAAGACTGAAAAATAAAGATGCTGGCTTACCCTCTCCATTTGTTGAATGTTTTGTAAAAGGAATCTGTGAGCATTGTACCACGGCAGAAACACATCTTTAATAATATCTTTGACTCCTTTCTCTTGAAACTTCAGCGTTTCAGCCCTGACTACAGGAGAGTTGATCAAGTACAACCTGGTAAAACAGCAGTTACAAATTACACTTTCAGTATTGACATGTCGCTTTTTTTTTCTGATTTACAATATATTCGTTTTCTGGTTGATGACACAATTCAGTCAGAAATTCATGCATTTCTCTTCCTAGTTAGTGGTCAAGAAAACACGTAAAACAAGGTTTAATATATTAAACTTTTAATTGCGAT
>JAHPZR010022551.1:0-7500 GCA_019787425.1 Platygyra sinensis | reverse complement strand
AACTAATTTGAAAAAAATTCACAATTCTTTGCCAAGGCCCAAAGATCTTGAATTCCCTTCCTGGTACAATCAATTCTTTTTCACGTTTTCCCAATTTTAAGAAAAAAACTGCCAGAGACGGTTTTTAGTAAAATAATTACTGAATTTTCGGGGCCGCACACTGTAGCATACTGTCTATGTAAGCATATTGTTATATACGAGGTGGCCTCAACTATAAGCCTGGTGGTTTCTAGAGATCACCTCGCCATACATTGAAATATGGATAAATAATTAATATAATTATTAGGTTAATATATTAGGCAAATAAACAGGATCTTGAATCTTCTTTTCAAGAAGTTTTCTTGTGAATACATTTTAGAAACTCTTAGGGCGCGTTCGTTTGGGATCAATCCGGAATAAGAATAGTTGGAATAATGCGAGTAAGCGTTTGTTTGGGAGCTATTCTCATTCCGGAATACCTGGATTCCCATTCCGGCTATTCTGCTTCCAGGAGCAGAATAGCCGGAATATATTCCGGAATATATTCTTATTCCGGAATATCCCAAACGAACGCGATCTTAATCTTGTCTTGATTTAAAACGTACAAGTGTATTGAAAAATTCTAAGACAATAAACCTCTTTGTAATCTGACGAAAAACGATAAGATCGCGGACTGGGGTGAACGATCTTTCACGACGTATTCCAATTTCTTTGTAAAATAGGAAGGACAGAAGTTTATTCATGATGAAGCAGTGTTGTTGAACTTGGAGAACACACTTGATCGCTGGATTCTTTCCTTCACTCAAAGTTTGGTGTTGTTTGTTCATCAAGAAATGGCCGGTAATTGCATGATTGTCTGTCTAGTGATGTATTATGAGCCACTGCTGTACTTGTAAAACATCTTTGGTTTCTCAGGAACACCATATAACAAAGGAAGCTAAGTGACTCCTATCAGCAGTCGCAGAACACTCACCTGTGTCTCGTGCTTACCTTTCGTGTTAGATAACAGTTCTTGCAGTGTTGTCATGCAGTCATTGGTTAGTCATTTTATAACCAGCTCAAGTCGATAGTTGAAGTGATGTTCATCTCTTTTCAGTTTATCATCTGTACACTGTTGTTCCTCGTCTTGTCAAGTTCATTGACTATCTGACCAATGTGTATGTACGGATGAATAGAAAGCGGCTCAGGGTAAGAATTTTCGGCTGTATCATTTATAGCTTGTTTTTATGGAATATTTTGGCTTTTAGTACATTTTGAAGTTTGTTAAGTTTATGGGATGTTTGAGACCATAACATACTGTATCATGGCGGACTGCGAAAGAGAAAATCTTGTATATTATAACCGTAAAACTCATAGCCTGTCTTAAATTATGCATGCAGTTGAACAAAGCCTCTTCCGCTCCCTTTGGTTTAATATTGTTTGCCATGATTGACCTAACGGAAATCTGCGCCGTGTACTTGGCTTCCTTGCCTTGGATTGATATTTTGAAATTGCATTTGTGGTTTGGCAAAAGTAGTAATAAATTAAACTAAATAGATGTGATTGAATGTCGATTTTCATTGCTTTATTCTCCAGGGAGACTGTGGAGACAAAGATCGTGAGGAAGCACTTCAGACACTGTTCAGTGTTATCTTCTCTATGATACGATTATTGGTACGATATCTCACAATTATTATATTCCTCATCTAAGTAAAACAAACACAACACTTGAAAATGGATTGCACATGTTTTGTCAACACATTGTATGAGGCAAGCATAGTAAACACTAATTATCGACATACATAAAAAAAAGAGGTACACTTGCGTTATACATACCTGTTCTGCGTCAGGAGATCTGGTGCAAGCGCTGACGTAGACGTTACGTTCAGAGAATGTTACGTTCGGTTGAGGTAACTACTTGCAATGGGTGGAGTTAAAGTAAGAAAACATAAGACAACACCGCATCCTACCCAGGCGGAGTAGCAAGCTACGCTTTGTAAGATAGTATGGCCTTACATCAAGAACTTACTTAAACCGCAACAATTCAACAGCTGGTCCTAGAACTGTGTGATTTCAAGCATTTTCCTTGACTTGACTTTTGATTTTTTGTTGTTGTTGTTTTTTCGTTTCCAGGCATCATTCACTCCATTTCTCACAGAGCACACTTACCAGTCCTTGCGGCCTTACATACCAGAAAGTATGAAGTCTGGAGAAACAGAGAGTATTCACTATCTGATGATCCCTCAGGCCAGGTATTTACGGCTGTTAGTGCTGTTGTAATATTGTCTGTAGCTCCACCTTAATCAGAGCTGCATTAGAAGTCAGTATGTGACTGTTATGACCAACAAATGCAGTGAAGATGAATTGCAATTCATCATGAGTTTGAATTACCACACTCAGGGAAGACATCTTGTATTTATCACGGGTCATGTATCTCCTCTGTGTAGCTACGGCAGCTTCTTCAATGCTTTATGACAACCCGGCTAGTTATTTTTATGGATGCAGAAATGTCTATATATTGCAGTCAATTGCATGGTTCACTTGTTTAACCTTGATGCCTTGTTTCTGTCATTCCTAGGTTTCATTCTCGCACCAGACACACATTTATGTCCAACGGCCACGTTCTGTAATATATTTTTTGCCTTCAGTTCTTTTAAATCGCTAACTTTTTTTTATCTTTAGGGAAAATCTGATTCACAAAGAGATCGAGAGGAGAGTAGCTCTCATGCAAACTGTCATTGAACTTGGTCGAGTTGTGAGAGATAGAAAAACTCTGCCGTTGAAGGTGGGAATCACCTTAAATATACTGAAGCGTCTGTCTAGAACTTTGAAACTTGTGGACAAAACGATTTTATCTGTGATGCCGGAATAACTTTAAATGAAAATAGTTTTGGGATAAATGCACAAAGTACGCCGGCGGGCAAGTGAAACACTTTGGTAGTTAACAATTTGAAGTCAATAAGAGTGAATTAACCGGCACCGTAACGAGTGTGCGAAGCTGATGCTTGCAGCTCCTTCCCTTAGTCAGAGGAAGATGCTCAGATGAAAAGAGACCACTGGAAACGTCAACTTCGCAAGCTTGTTATGGCAGTCAACTTTAATGATTACTATCTATGCACCTAACCGTGAGCAGTACAGGCAGTAGATCGGAGCCTGTTGCTAAATTTTCATAACAGTGATAAATAGATTGGAGTGTAGTCGTGGTAATTGTCTGAAGTAAACTAGTGTTTCCAGTGTTTAGGTTCGAGCAGTACAGTGCAACCCCGCTTTACGCTCATCTCGTTAATCACTTTTTTCCTTGTCCCGGCGAAACACCCGTACATTTTCTTATAAGAAAGTCCCGTTAATGTGGCCGGCAGCCACAAACCTTAATCCCCACGCGTATAGCCTTAAATAATTTTACCCTGCTTATATGACCACCGAAACCATATTTTTAAGATTGTTAATATTAAATGTACTGATTTAAGTTCCAGTTGTCTTTAAATTATACCTACATTTTAGATGTTAAATGAAGAACAGTTGTGATGTTTGTTAAGATGTCACTGGATTTATACTAGTCATGAAAGTTTGCCCCTAACTGGATACGGCCAGTCCGTTAATACGGCCACATTTTCGTGGCCACGGTTGGTGAGCGTGTTGACCGCGTTCCACGTAGGAGCTGTTTTCATTTTGTAGTGATCAACGAGTCTTTCTTAATTTTATGTTGATGCTTGATTTGGTTTACTACTTTTTAGTTTTACTCTTTTAGTCTTGTCACGATATCAAGCAACTAACCCTATACTTCACTTAACTGTAATGGTAGTTGTGTTCACTCACTACCATTCCTCCTCTAACATCATATTTGTTTCCCCAGTATCCCCTCCCTGAGCTGGTTGTCATTCACCAGCAGCAACAGAGCCTTGATGATGTGCTGTCTCTTGAAACCTACATCAAGCAGGTACATGCTAAAATACTCACGCTTTTGTTTTTGTACTAGTTTACTTTAGGTGTAGAATTGAGATGTTTTAATTTGGTTTTTGTAATGAATTTCAGTCCATAAGGGTGAAAAAGTTGAACTCTTCTTGATAGAGATGAAATGTTTATTATTTTACAAACGTGGGACAAAGAAATGCTCGAATCTCGTACGCGCTTCGAACCCTTCACTAACCTCGTTCCCAGGGTCTCTCCTGGGAAAGAGGTTCAGTGACCCTTCACCTCGCAGGTACAGTTCACGCCTCTAACCATTGAACTGCAGAGTCACTCATGGTCAGTGAGCTAAGCTATGTACAAGATTAATATGTGACAAGTGTCGTCCATGTATCAAGTAGACCTCTTTGTTATGATCGAGTGTTTGATTTATTCTCAGGAACTGAATGTGAGAAAGATTACTGTGTCTTCAGACAAACACAAGTTTGGTGTACAACTAAGGGCTGAACCTGATAATCAGACATTAGGACGAAGGTTGAAGGGTGCTTTCAAACAAGTCTCACAAGCAATTAAAGGTATTTTTTATTAATCCTTGGGGTTGATTCAGTCAGTGGAACGCTTGGTTGGTTTTGTTTATGTAATTTCATATTATACTGATTGTTTTGTGTGGTTCTTTGACTGACAGTTTGTGGATTTTGACAGATCTTTCAGACAAGGAAGTACAAGATTTCCAGGAGAAAGGAGAGTTGATGGTAGCCGGCCATTTGCTATCTGGAACAGATATGAAGGTGAAATAAATAACTAAACAGTAACTAAAATTACAGATCTATGAATCAGTGAATCATTTTTGGCCAAATATTTTATATTTGTTGTGGTCATTGAAACTTTATTTAAAACACTGATATTCCACTTTGTTAGGTGAAGTATTCCTTTGATCAGAATGGTTCCACTCCATCTGCGTATGAAGCACACTCTGATGGCCAGGTCAGTTATTTCTTGGAACTTCTGATAACTCTTACCTTCATGTCAAGATATAGTAGTGGAAAGTGATCGAGAGATGTTGTTAAGTTCTTTAAGTGTTCATACCTTAATTTCACTTCTGTATATTCACGACAACTGTTTCAACGTGATTGAATCAAGCAATTACGAACCTCGCCGGCTGTAATTTGTGTGACAAGCGTGACTTCTTCCCAAAGTACTGATTAACCAAGAATATCTGTAGGGATTGCCACGCACTCTGTTCATTTTAGAGAGGTTTATGAACAGGTTTATGAAACAGTTTTTGCGGCGACAATGAAAAACTGTCTTTTTCGTCAATTAACTTTCCCGAGATTTTCATGGGATTACTTATTTAGGCACAGTTTAACCAGTGCATGTAACACTTTGACTTCGTCACTTCAACGTTATATTATTCTATCACTTAGCTTTACTGTAGAAATACTGAAGCCTGTCAGGGCTACCACAGTAAGCATAACAGGGTAAAAAATCCTGAAAATCTATGCAGGGATTAGCGTCGGTCAGACTAATGTTCAGTGTGTATTTCTCTCCCAAGGTGCTTATTCTGTTAGATGTCACTCCGGATCAGTCGTTGTTATCTGAGGGTGTGGCACGAGAAGTTGTGAATCGTATTCAGAAGTTACGAAAAAAGGTAACAGCACAATACTAAGTTTCTAGCACAGCACAGCAGGTACCAGTTTGCGGCAGCGTCAAACTGATTTCCTTTTATGTGCAATGAGGTCGCATAGTTTTTGCAACTTCATTTGTAGTTCTGAGCGATGAAAGCTACAAAACGTACCCAGTTCCATCAAGTTTAATATTTTCCGCAAATCGTGCTTTGAACCCAAACTCTTAGGGAGTTATATGGATAAAGTGATATTTACTGTGTAAACCACCACAATTGTGTTCACCGTGATCTCTGTTGTCTAAACTCGAAGATGGCTCAAAACAGTTTCCAGCACTTTCCAAGACGTAGATTTTGATGAGTCATTATTACCACTCTTTATCAGTTGATGATACAATCATGGTATCAAAAAATTGCCAAATCATTGGTGAACACGTTGGTATTATTTTCGTGACACAGTAGGTTACCATAGCAACACTATGGCCTGCTAAAAACACCCTTAATTTCAGCTTTAAGCGCTTATATTTCAAAAACGGCACGGTGAAATTTTTTCTTATTACAGAATTTTGATAAGCAGGATGAGATGCAACTTTTGGCAAAGTTTGAAAAAATTCTGTACTTGGGGTTCAGAGCCACCTTAAATTTTCGAAACGATTAAACTTTACAAGTTTCTTTTAACACCTTTTGCTAACAAAAACTGTTTTAACAGGCGCAACTTCAGCCGTGCGATGACATCACCATTGTGTTTGATGTCACACAAGGTGCAGAAGACTTAAATGACGTCATCAACACACACAAAGAATACATCGAAGACAGTGTCAAACAGCCACTCGTGCCCAACTCCCAGTCGCCTAACCTTCCTTTGATAATCGGCGAGAAAACAGAGGTATGTAGCATGATTTTTGAATCTGAAGCAGGTTTCAAGAGAATTTCCTTCCTTTTAGGTCAGCGGTGCGAAAAATGGTTCAAACAGTACCAGAGAGGTCACCTAGGCTTTCTCTGCATTTTCCTAGGTTGCTTCACAATTCCATGGATCACTGTAGCAGTCGTTTATTATACCAATAAAATTTTTTGGCCTCTTGGGAAGTTGAAGGGACACTTGTAACTCATTCACCTACCTTCCTCCTGATTGAAACTCGCTAATATTTGATGTGGTTCACTTTGCTGAGTTGCGGCCTTTTGCGCAACAGAGTGCGAAGACGATAGGTGAGGTGAGGTGAGTCGAATCGAGTCGGGTCACTGTCGGGTAAGTAAAATGTCACTGTTGTCTTGATGAATATTTTGAAGTCTTTTTTATCAATTGTAGGTGAAAGGTAGCATGCTTGATCTGAAGCTGCTACGAGGCCACCAGAAAGAAGACAAAAAGATAACAGCAGCAGTAGCATCAGGATCAGGAGTACCAGTGTGTAGGTTTGTTAATGTACAGCTGTGTGGAGCTGCAGACCTCAAGGGAACTGTTCTTCTTGAGAATCCTCACGGGACTTCAGTTATTACACTTGATCAACTTAAACGACAGGTACGCACTCCGTGCTCCATTCACAAGTTCACTTCTAGAACGATTTCAAGCTATTTGTTTGTATGTGTCAAGAATTTACGCGCATTATCAGTCCCGTCGATCATGAAAATAACGAATTTTCCATCAGCGCTCATCAATAATGTCGGTTGACACTTGTTTATTAAAAAAAACTAACAACATACAGGAATGTATTTTTTTACAATGTGAAGTTTTCGGACTAAACTGTTCAAAGAAATCTTGATGAATGCAACGTACATCCAGCTGCTTGAAAAATAATGAAGCCTGCACTGTTCATTGCGGCTTAGCTGTTGGGTTAGAACTTGTCTTTTCCAATTTGACGTTTATTTTATTACTAAGTTTACTTAATTTGTGTGTGATTGATACAGGTAGCCATGATGTTTGATCAGCAGCAGAGCGTGTTAAAACTGTCTGTATCAGCAACTTGCGACTCAGGTGAACCTAGAATCAAATCATACTTTCTTTGCGCGTAGCATTCTAT
>JAHPZR010022550.1:20000-29609 GCA_019787425.1 Platygyra sinensis | reverse complement strand
ACGGGCTGTGCAAGCTATTATACCAATTCAGATTATAGAGCACATTCCGCTCGTTTATTCTCCAAGTTAGGGATTTTAGACATGTATCAAATCAATACGTTTCACTTTCAAATAGCTAAATTTATGTACTGTTATCATAACCTGTTTCCTCCATTGTTTTGCAACTTGTTTCTTTCAAACAGTCAAATTCATAGCTGTAGCACCAGAACATCATTGCCGAACTAATTTGAAAAAAATTCACAATTCTTTGCCAAGGCCCAAAGATCTTGAATTCCCTTCCTGGTACAATCAATTCTTTTTCACGTTTTCCCAATTTTAAGAAAAAAACTGCCAGAGACGGTTTTTAGTAAAATAATTACTGAATTTTCGGGGCCGCACACTGTAGCATACTGTCTATGTAAGCATATTGTTATATACGAGGTGGCCTCAACTATAAGCCTGGTGGTTTCTAGAGATCACCTCGCCATACATTGAAATATGGATAAATAATTAATATAATTATTAGGTTAATATATTAGGCAAATAAACAGGATCTTGAATCTTCTTTTCAAGAAGTTTTCTTGTGAATACATTTTAGAAACTCTTAGGGCGCGTTCGTTTGGGATCAATCCGGAATAAGAATAGTTGGAATAATGCGAGTAAGCGTTTGTTTGGGAGCTATTCTCATTCCGGAATACCTGGATTCCCATTCCGGCTATTCTGCTTCCAGGAGCAGAATAGCCGGAATATATTCCGGAATATATTCTTATTCCGGAATATCCCAAACGAACGCGATCTTAATCTTGTCTTGATTTAAAACGTACAAGTGTATTGAAAAATTCTAAGACAATAAACCTCTTTGTAATCTGACGAAAAACGATAAGATCGCGGACTGGGGTGAACGATCTTTCACGACGTATTCCAATTTCTTTGTAAAATAGGAAGGACAGAAGTTTATTCATGATGAAGCAGTGTTGTTGAACTTGGAGAACACACTTGATCGCTGGATTCTTTCCTTCACTCAAAGTTTGGTGTTGTTTGTTCATCAAGAAATGGCCGGTAATTGCATGATTGTCTGTCTAGTGATGTATTATGAGCCACTGCTGTACTTGTAAAACATCTTTGGTTTCTCAGGAACACCATATAACAAAGGAAGCTAAGTGACTCCTATCAGCAGTCGCAGAACACTCACCTGTGTCTCGTGCTTACCTTTCGTGTTAGATAACAGTTCTTGCAGTGTTGTCATGCAGTCATTGGTTAGTCATTTTATAACCAGCTCAAGTCGATAGTTGAAGTGATGTTCATCTCTTTTCAGTTTATCATCTGTACACTGTTGTTCCTCGTCTTGTCAAGTTCATTGACTATCTGACCAATGTGTATGTACGGATGAATAGAAAGCGGCTCAGGGTAAGAATTTTCGGCTGTATCATTTATAGCTTGTTTTTATGGAATATTTTGGCTTTTAGTACATTTTGAAGTTTGTTAAGTTTATGGGATGTTTGAGACCATAACATACTGTATCATGGCGGACTGCGAAAGAGAAAATCTTGTATATTATAACCGTAAAACTCATAGCCTGTCTTAAATTATGCATGCAGTTGAACAAAGCCTCTTCCGCTCCCTTTGGTTTAATATTGTTTGCCATGATTGACCTAACGGAAATCTGCGCCGTGTACTTGGCTTCCTTGCCTTGGATTGATATTTTGAAATTGCATTTGTGGTTTGGCAAAAGTAGTAATAAATTAAACTAAATAGATGTGATTGAATGTCGATTTTCATTGCTTTATTCTCCAGGGAGACTGTGGAGACAAAGATCGTGAGGAAGCACTTCAGACACTGTTCAGTGTTATCTTCTCTATGATACGATTATTGGTACGATATCTCACAATTATTATATTCCTCATCTAAGTAAAACAAACACAACACTTGAAAATGGATTGCACATGTTTTGTCAACACATTGTATGAGGCAAGCATAGTAAACACTAATTATCGACATACATAAAAAAAAGAGGTACACTTGCGTTATACATACCTGTTCTGCGTCAGGAGATCTGGTGCAAGCGCTGACGTAGACGTTACGTTCAGAGAATGTTACGTTCGGTTGAGGTAACTACTTGCAATGGGTGGAGTTAAAGTAAGAAAACATAAGACAACACCGCATCCTACCCAGGCGGAGTAGCAAGCTACGCTTTGTAAGATAGTATGGCCTTACATCAAGAACTTACTTAAACCGCAACAATTCAACAGCTGGTCCTAGAACTGTGTGATTTCAAGCATTTTCCTTGACTTGACTTTTGATTTTTTGTTGTTGTTGTTTTTTCGTTTCCAGGCATCATTCACTCCATTTCTCACAGAGCACACTTACCAGTCCTTGCGGCCTTACATACCAGAAAGTATGAAGTCTGGAGAAACAGAGAGTATTCACTATCTGATGATCCCTCAGGCCAGGTATTTACGGCTGTTAGTGCTGTTGTAATATTGTCTGTAGCTCCACCTTAATCAGAGCTGCATTAGAAGTCAGTATGTGACTGTTATGACCAACAAATGCAGTGAAGATGAATTGCAATTCATCATGAGTTTGAATTACCACACTCAGGGAAGACATCTTGTATTTATCACGGGTCATGTATCTCCTCTGTGTAGCTACGGCAGCTTCTTCAATGCTTTATGACAACCCGGCTAGTTATTTTTATGGATGCAGAAATGTCTATATATTGCAGTCAATTGCATGGTTCACTTGTTTAACCTTGATGCCTTGTTTCTGTCATTCCTAGGTTTCATTCTCGCACCAGACACACATTTATGTCCAACGGCCACGTTCTGTAATATATTTTTTGCCTTCAGTTCTTTTAAATCGCTAACTTTTTTTTATCTTTAGGGAAAATCTGATTCACAAAGAGATCGAGAGGAGAGTAGCTCTCATGCAAACTGTCATTGAACTTGGTCGAGTTGTGAGAGATAGAAAAACTCTGCCGTTGAAGGTGGGAATCACCTTAAATATACTGAAGCGTCTGTCTAGAACTTTGAAACTTGTGGACAAAACGATTTTATCTGTGATGCCGGAATAACTTTAAATGAAAATAGTTTTGGGATAAATGCACAAAGTACGCCGGCGGGCAAGTGAAACACTTTGGTAGTTAACAATTTGAAGTCAATAAGAGTGAATTAACCGGCACCGTAACGAGTGTGCGAAGCTGATGCTTGCAGCTCCTTCCCTTAGTCAGAGGAAGATGCTCAGATGAAAAGAGACCACTGGAAACGTCAACTTCGCAAGCTTGTTATGGCAGTCAACTTTAATGATTACTATCTATGCACCTAACCGTGAGCAGTACAGGCAGTAGATCGGAGCCTGTTGCTAAATTTTCATAACAGTGATAAATAGATTGGAGTGTAGTCGTGGTAATTGTCTGAAGTAAACTAGTGTTTCCAGTGTTTAGGTTCGAGCAGTACAGTGCAACCCCGCTTTACGCTCATCTCGTTAATCACTTTTTTCCTTGTCCCGGCGAAACACCCGTACATTTTCTTATAAGAAAGTCCCGTTAATGTGGCCGGCAGCCACAAACCTTAATCCCCACGCGTATAGCCTTAAATAATTTTACCCTGCTTATATGACCACCGAAACCATATTTTTAAGATTGTTAATATTAAATGTACTGATTTAAGTTCCAGTTGTCTTTAAATTATACCTACATTTTAGATGTTAAATGAAGAACAGTTGTGATGTTTGTTAAGATGTCACTGGATTTATACTAGTCATGAAAGTTTGCCCCTAACTGGATACGGCCAGTCCGTTAATACGGCCACATTTTCGTGGCCACGGTTGGTGAGCGTGTTGACCGCGTTCCACGTAGGAGCTGTTTTCATTTTGTAGTGATCAACGAGTCTTTCTTAATTTTATGTTGATGCTTGATTTGGTTTACTACTTTTTAGTTTTACTCTTTTAGTCTTGTCACGATATCAAGCAACTAACCCTATACTTCACTTAACTGTAATGGTAGTTGTGTTCACTCACTACCATTCCTCCTCTAACATCATATTTGTTTCCCCAGTATCCCCTCCCTGAGCTGGTTGTCATTCACCAGCAGCAACAGAGCCTTGATGATGTGCTGTCTCTTGAAACCTACATCAAGCAGGTACATGCTAAAATACTCACGCTTTTGTTTTTGTACTAGTTTACTTTAGGTGTAGAATTGAGATGTTTTAATTTGGTTTTTGTAATGAATTTCAGTCCATAAGGGTGAAAAAGTTGAACTCTTCTTGATAGAGATGAAATGTTTATTATTTTACAAACGTGGGACAAAGAAATGCTCGAATCTCGTACGCGCTTCGAACCCTTCACTAACCTCGTTCCCAGGGTCTCTCCTGGGAAAGAGGTTCAGTGACCCTTCACCTCGCAGGTACAGTTCACGCCTCTAACCATTGAACTGCAGAGTCACTCATGGTCAGTGAGCTAAGCTATGTACAAGATTAATATGTGACAAGTGTCGTCCATGTATCAAGTAGACCTCTTTGTTATGATCGAGTGTTTGATTTATTCTCAGGAACTGAATGTGAGAAAGATTACTGTGTCTTCAGACAAACACAAGTTTGGTGTACAACTAAGGGCTGAACCTGATAATCAGACATTAGGACGAAGGTTGAAGGGTGCTTTCAAACAAGTCTCACAAGCAATTAAAGGTATTTTTTATTAATCCTTGGGGTTGATTCAGTCAGTGGAACGCTTGGTTGGTTTTGTTTATGTAATTTCATATTATACTGATTGTTTTGTGTGGTTCTTTGACTGACAGTTTGTGGATTTTGACAGATCTTTCAGACAAGGAAGTACAAGATTTCCAGGAGAAAGGAGAGTTGATGGTAGCCGGCCATTTGCTATCTGGAACAGATATGAAGGTGAAATAAATAACTAAACAGTAACTAAAATTACAGATCTATGAATCAGTGAATCATTTTTGGCCAAATATTTTATATTTGTTGTGGTCATTGAAACTTTATTTAAAACACTGATATTCCACTTTGTTAGGTGAAGTATTCCTTTGATCAGAATGGTTCCACTCCATCTGCGTATGAAGCACACTCTGATGGCCAGGTCAGTTATTTCTTGGAACTTCTGATAACTCTTACCTTCATGTCAAGATATAGTAGTGGAAAGTGATCGAGAGATGTTGTTAAGTTCTTTAAGTGTTCATACCTTAATTTCACTTCTGTATATTCACGACAACTGTTTCAACGTGATTGAATCAAGCAATTACGAACCTCGCCGGCTGTAATTTGTGTGACAAGCGTGACTTCTTCCCAAAGTACTGATTAACCAAGAATATCTGTAGGGATTGCCACGCACTCTGTTCATTTTAGAGAGGTTTATGAACAGGTTTATGAAACAGTTTTTGCGGCGACAATGAAAAACTGTCTTTTTCGTCAATTAACTTTCCCGAGATTTTCATGGGATTACTTATTTAGGCACAGTTTAACCAGTGCATGTAACACTTTGACTTCGTCACTTCAACGTTATATTATTCTATCACTTAGCTTTACTGTAGAAATACTGAAGCCTGTCAGGGCTACCACAGTAAGCATAACAGGGTAAAAAATCCTGAAAATCTATGCAGGGATTAGCGTCGGTCAGACTAATGTTCAGTGTGTATTTCTCTCCCAAGGTGCTTATTCTGTTAGATGTCACTCCGGATCAGTCGTTGTTATCTGAGGGTGTGGCACGAGAAGTTGTGAATCGTATTCAGAAGTTACGAAAAAAGGTAACAGCACAATACTAAGTTTCTAGCACAGCACAGCAGGTACCAGTTTGCGGCAGCGTCAAACTGATTTCCTTTTATGTGCAATGAGGTCGCATAGTTTTTGCAACTTCATTTGTAGTTCTGAGCGATGAAAGCTACAAAACGTACCCAGTTCCATCAAGTTTAATATTTTCCGCAAATCGTGCTTTGAACCCAAACTCTTAGGGAGTTATATGGATAAAGTGATATTTACTGTGTAAACCACCACAATTGTGTTCACCGTGATCTCTGTTGTCTAAACTCGAAGATGGCTCAAAACAGTTTCCAGCACTTTCCAAGACGTAGATTTTGATGAGTCATTATTACCACTCTTTATCAGTTGATGATACAATCATGGTATCAAAAAATTGCCAAATCATTGGTGAACACGTTGGTATTATTTTCGTGACACAGTAGGTTACCATAGCAACACTATGGCCTGCTAAAAACACCCTTAATTTCAGCTTTAAGCGCTTATATTTCAAAAACGGCACGGTGAAATTTTTTCTTATTACAGAATTTTGATAAGCAGGATGAGATGCAACTTTTGGCAAAGTTTGAAAAAATTCTGTACTTGGGGTTCAGAGCCACCTTAAATTTTCGAAACGATTAAACTTTACAAGTTTCTTTTAACACCTTTTGCTAACAAAAACTGTTTTAACAGGCGCAACTTCAGCCGTGCGATGACATCACCATTGTGTTTGATGTCACACAAGGTGCAGAAGACTTAAATGACGTCATCAACACACACAAAGAATACATCGAAGACAGTGTCAAACAGCCACTCGTGCCCAACTCCCAGTCGCCTAACCTTCCTTTGATAATCGGCGAGAAAACAGAGGTATGTAGCATGATTTTTGAATCTGAAGCAGGTTTCAAGAGAATTTCCTTCCTTTTAGGTCAGCGGTGCGAAAAATGGTTCAAACAGTACCAGAGAGGTCACCTAGGCTTTCTCTGCATTTTCCTAGGTTGCTTCACAATTCCATGGATCACTGTAGCAGTCGTTTATTATACCAATAAAATTTTTTGGCCTCTTGGGAAGTTGAAGGGACACTTGTAACTCATTCACCTACCTTCCTCCTGATTGAAACTCGCTAATATTTGATGTGGTTCACTTTGCTGAGTTGCGGCCTTTTGCGCAACAGAGTGCGAAGACGATAGGTGAGGTGAGGTGAGTCGAATCGAGTCGGGTCACTGTCGGGTAAGTAAAATGTCACTGTTGTCTTGATGAATATTTTGAAGTCTTTTTTATCAATTGTAGGTGAAAGGTAGCATGCTTGATCTGAAGCTGCTACGAGGCCACCAGAAAGAAGACAAAAAGATAACAGCAGCAGTAGCATCAGGATCAGGAGTACCAGTGTGTAGGTTTGTTAATGTACAGCTGTGTGGAGCTGCAGACCTCAAGGGAACTGTTCTTCTTGAGAATCCTCACGGGACTTCAGTTATTACACTTGATCAACTTAAACGACAGGTACGCACTCCGTGCTCCATTCACAAGTTCACTTCTAGAACGATTTCAAGCTATTTGTTTGTATGTGTCAAGAATTTACGCGCATTATCAGTCCCGTCGATCATGAAAATAACGAATTTTCCATCAGCGCTCATCAATAATGTCGGTTGACACTTGTTTATTAAAAAAAACTAACAACATACAGGAATGTATTTTTTTACAATGTGAAGTTTTCGGACTAAACTGTTCAAAGAAATCTTGATGAATGCAACGTACATCCAGCTGCTTGAAAAATAATGAAGCCTGCACTGTTCATTGCGGCTTAGCTGTTGGGTTAGAACTTGTCTTTTCCAATTTGACGTTTATTTTATTACTAAGTTTACTTAATTTGTGTGTGATTGATACAGGTAGCCATGATGTTTGATCAGCAGCAGAGCGTGTTAAAACTGTCTGTATCAGCAACTTGCGACTCAGGTGAACCTAGAATCAAATCATACTTTCTTTGCGCGTAGCATTCTATATCCCCTCTCAGTTTTGTCCGCGGACCACTCTTTTCTGGTTATAGGTATTAAACTTACTAACTGACATGCCTTTCTTTTATTTTCTTTCTTGCAGTTCTGACCGCCCAAGACTTGTCCAAATTACACGGCTGTCAGTTGTACGCTTTCGTGAAGAACTAAAGTGTAGAAAACTTGTTAACAATGTCACAACGATTGCTTAATTAAAAGCCGCCGTACATTTAGCCACACTACCCCGGCCGGAGAAATCTGAAAACGTAGTTTTATTTCTACGGTTACACGTACCATCCACACTAATCCGTCATGAAAACGTTGCTTTTCGAAAACGCTTATCAAACCCGAGAAATTTCAAAACGCGGCTTTTCGTTTTAGTGTGAACGGAAAACTAAAACAGTTTTTCGAAAACGATGACGTCATGATAATCACGTGATTTTCCTGACTGAGTTTTCCTCAAACACAAATCCAATTTGACTGATGACTGATGCGTTTTTAAATTTTTCCGGCGTAGTGTGAACGGAAAACATTTGCCGGGATGCGTTTTCAGAGTTAAACGTCCGTTAAATTCCTCCGGCGTAGTGTGGACCTTAATGGTAGCTTAACACAATCTTTTCTGAGGATTCTGTACTATAGCAGGGTTCGTACACTTATGACCTGTCAAAATTCCATGACTTTCCATGACTTTTTTCATGACTTTTTGAAATATTCCATGACCTAAGTTAAGCTATTTCCCTCCGGCAGTA
Organism: Platygyra sinensis; assembly: GCA_019787425.1. Taxonomy (NCBI): domain Eukaryota; kingdom Metazoa; phylum Cnidaria; class Anthozoa; order Scleractinia; family Merulinidae; genus Platygyra; species Platygyra sinensis. Next base: position 21,152 of record JAHPZR010022550.1, on the reverse strand, counting down.
GTGTCAAAAGAATCATTTATTCAGCTGAAATTACATTTGATTTTTGGACCTGCCAATTAATTTTTCAACTTTGGATCTTAATGCCTTTCATTCATAGAAAACATACTGATTTTCCATGACCTACACCTAAATTTCAGGACTTTCCAGGCCTGGAAAATGAAATTGTAAAATTCCATGACTTTCCAGGTTTTCCATGACCTGTACGAACCCTGTATAGTATTTACGTAACAATAATTTCGGGGTAGGATGTGGGCGCCTCAGTTTGATTGAACTTTCCACAAAGATCCTTGTGAATTTGAATTGAAGTCTTTTCACATTCCGTTAGTTGGCCTTCTAAGTTATGATGACTTCACGGAATAATTTGCAGTACTGAGCCTGCAGCCTGCAGGTCCTGTTCAGTAGGGATCTTATCTTTTAGTTCTTACACTCGGGGACTTTCACAAGTACAAAGAGTAATAAACAGCTAAACATGCAAATGGTCGATCAAACAGATCGACCATCTGTTTCTCGGGTAACCTTAGATAACGATATACTTGTGAATGGCAGTAGCTGTTGTTAGCTTCAAACTTGATTAAAATTAGCCCCAAATACATTGACACTGAACGAAGTTTGAATGTTGTACGAGGGTAAACAGACAGTGCAGTTCAGACGTGTTGAACTTTGAATTTTCAGTCGTAGCCCAAGTTGATTTATAGTCTCATTTAAGTTTCACTGTGCGAGACACTGGTATGTTTTGGATAGAGAATACAGCTTGTGTCTGTTTTCAATCTGCGGGGGATTCTTGAACTCATTTCTCTTTTCTGGTTTAAACCTGTAAGAGATAATTACCTCAGTCTCTTTCATCTAAATCTGGTCCCATGGAAACGTAGATGTTAACGTTAAACTCATTTTGCTATGAGGATAAATTGAAGAGCGGAGAACTATCCCTGTTTACTTATTCTCGTACAGGCAAGCACCGACGTCCAGCCATGCTATGCCAAGTCTGGCGTCATAGTTTGAAGCAAAAGATCGCCGGTTAAGGGTAGATAGAAATATTTAATTGCGTTTACGGATGTTAACGTTAACGCAATCAAAACATCGCGATCAATCTCACATGGTGAGAACAACGATAACGAGTATTATACTTTATTTGAACTTTTACTACTATAATTG
>JAHPZR010022550.1:0-15000 GCA_019787425.1 Platygyra sinensis | reverse complement strand
TTTTAACTAAATTCTCCAATTTTATTGGTTTCTTAGGAGCCTGTCCATTCAATCTTAGAGCTTTCAATGAAAGGAATGTATTCACATTTGAGACTGCATGATCTATGGAGGGTGTAACAGAACCATGGTATCTCGAGAAAACAGAAATGGTATTTTTACGTCAATTATTTGTACACGATAGATTGCATCGCATATCAGGGCCGCCCAGTGTTTAGACAAACTTACCCTAAAGGATGCTGAGTGAGAGAAACCAATAGTTCTACAGACAGGGCACTGGCTATAAATGACATACCAGGTCTGGATACTGTACACTGCTGGTCCAAGGTGCGGTCACGTGTAGACTGCAATACAAACCAACACCAATTGCTTACAACATCACTGCTAAACTACTGGTGAAGATGCCAAAGATGGAATTTTCAAGATTTAGTTTGTCATATCGCCACTGTCTCGTAGTATATGGTTATGTGTTGTGCACTGAACATTTGTTTCAGAATGAAATCTCTGGCAGGTGCCGCTAAAAAATTTCTGTAAGTAGAAGCTGGTCCTTTAGCTTGTGCAAGTTACCATTAAAACTTGCTTTCAAAGGACACCATGCACTGAACACCCTGCTATCTCTCACAAGCCACACAGCCAATGACAGATCATGGAAGAATATAGCATCCACGACAAACTCTAGTTAATTACTGCGGAATATTTTTCCAATTTACGGGAGTTGTCAGTCAGTAACACCCATGTTTGCATGAGAAGCCGAAGAGCTATTTCGTTAGCAAACAGCAATCCGGACGTTTTCTTCACTGACAAGTCTCTGTGTAGGTCCACAGAGCTTGACATGTTTGCCAAAAAAAGAAATTTCAACCAAAGCAATATATATCAGAAAGCAAATGATCTGATAACTGATAAAACAGGCGCAATTCATCATGAAGCTTAAGTGCAAGAATTTGGAGCTAAACACGTGAACCAATCTCATGCCACAGAACCAGGTTTCCTGCCTGCAGAAGCCAAGCTGAAGAAAGAGCTGCAAGACAGACTACATACCGCGACAGCAATGTACTCGAAAAGGTTTTTATTCTCTATTTGGTTACTTGATCTTCGAGACACAGACAAATCACGGTATTTTACGATAACGGAGTTCAATAACTGTTTCATAATTGTCTGACAGTTCAGGGAAGCGATCTGCCATTTTCACGCAAGAGCGTGGTTACAATTATGCATGAGCACATTAACAAATTGACGTCAGTTTTTCATGCGTCTGTCCTGTTATTGATCATGACTTTCGTCATAACATTGTCAAAGTAGCTGTGGATCCACGAGGCGATTGCCGAGTGGATCTGCAGTCTCATTTTTGTCTATAACAGGACAGACGCATGAAAAACTGACGTCCATTTGTTTTCTACGATAAATAACTGTCAAATTGTCCGCTCTCGCTCGTTGCCACAGCGCATAAATTATATATTCATGTATCTGTCCGCTTGTTGACGATAAAAATTAGCCAATGAGCGGGCAAGAATTTGTGCTGTTATCGTAAAAATATTATGGGCTCCAAAGCACATTTAAACGTACTACGCATGAACAGACCATTATTTGTAAGCAGTTATTTGCAGGTCACGTGGTGGACTCTCAGCCAATGAAAAGAAAGGGAAAAATGCATCAAACGATAATAACGTTTGGCGACTTACATCTCCAGGTGCAACCACATCATTACAGAAATAACAACCCAAAGAGCTTCCTGGAATGGACTCGAGCCTGGCTGCTCCTTGACACTTGGCCGCATGCGCAGTGTGTCTAACACCGTGACGCATCACAAGGAATGTATCAAAACCAAGGGCTGCTGTAATCACACACTAAACAAAACATGTCACGTGTCAAACATTTGAACCTAAATATCCCATAAAAGTAACACGAATAAAGTACTTACTGCGGAAAAAGAACAATCATATGTAGCCAAGTAGGATACCGTGACGCAGTTCAGAACATGTCGTGAAGAAATTTCAGTTCTCCAACACTTAAATCAGTAACATTTCTCTGCGTGTTACAGTGTTGAGTTCCCGCCCATTCTCGCCAGGCCTTCTCGCCATACCCCTGTATTGCCGACAGATCCCTGATTATTATGTGGATCTAAATCCCAGAATTCAATTCAATTTAGACCCTAGCTTACTGCTATGCTAATGCAACATCAAATCTATTCACAGTGACTGCAATGTATGCAACACTAAGATTTTCAGGGAATGTTTTAGAACTGCGCAGTTTATAAACTACGATTTGCTAATTAAGGCCTTTGTGTTATAACAACGATCAGGTTGTCATACTATAACAAGGCAAAGTGATAATTTGTTCTTGCCTTCTTTTTCAGAGCACCCAGAACTGTTGGTAACCAGCGACTCTCTCGTGTGTCCATGAGTAGGAAGACAGCGTCATGAGCATCTATCAGCTCCTCGAGTTTACTGACATCTTTTTGAACTTTTTCTATTTCATCTGTAAGAAATTAACAAATTAATAACGACGCGAAAACACTATCTGTTATGAGCCAAAGTATCACACAAATGCAGGAGAGCATTGTAAAGAGGATTTATAAAATAACAAAATGTTCGGTACCTGGAGATTGTGCGACAGAATGTCCTGGCATGGGAATTGACAACTGGTACGATGACGCATTCTAAGAGCAAATGAATACAATATATGACATCTTACACAAGTGAATATATGAAAGATCATATATTTGAACTGCGTAGAAATGTATGAAGACATGATTGATCATTACAGATATACGCAACTTAAGCAGTTACGAAAACGGATATTTCCTCGCATATTTTCCTCTGCAGTTCTAACCTGCGATCAGGCGTCCCTTCTATTTTTTGTCGCAGCAGGAAGGTACGCCAGATACAATTACTTGACTATTTGTCTGTTGCTAGTCCAGAATCTGGACTTTTCCCTGATTGGTCAAGAAACAAAGAGGTACTTAGAACTGAGCCATGATTGGTTACCTTTGTGGCGGTATGATTTCCGGTGTGAATTCCATCATGACGTCTGATGAGGCGAGCGAAGAGAGCGAGTTTTTGTCAGCTTTAAATGCTTCACTTCAGAGTTTTGTTCACAAAACTCTCAATGATGAACAAATAGAATGCATTCATAGAATCGCATGCCATGGGAGAGATGTTTTGGCGGTGCTACCGACCGGATTAGGCAAGAGCGCTATATATGTATTACCACTGTTTTCGTTGATCCGCGACTTTCAAAAACAAAACACCCGCGGAAGCGTTTCCAAAATTTCCGTCAATCATACGTGCTATCGACAAATCGGATCGAAATCCACCAATCACAGCCCGCTAGCATGACGTAAAGAAGGTCTGAAGGTCACACTAATGGCTGTGATTGGTGGATTTCGATCAGATCAGTCGATAACACGCAAGACTTCCGGTAATTCTGCTTGGTTATTATCCAGAGATGGCATCGCCGACATTCGTGCTGACAGATATTTTAATTAGGGGGCGGCAGACAAATAGTCAAGTAATTGTATCAGGCGTACCTTCCCGCCGCGACAAAAAATATAAGGGACGCCTGATCGCAGGTTACTGCAGTTCAAATATACCTTTCATTTATTCACTTCCATTCTTCTACGGGTACCACATACTACGAACTCACAAAGTCACCAACTCCCAGATGGATTGATGGTCCTTGATAGCTCAGTTGCTAAAGCACTGCACTGGTATCGCAGAAGTCATGGGTTCGAGTCCCCTTCTGGGCTGAATATTTTTAAGAGTTTCTTTCACAGCTGCTTAAGTTGTGTGCATAACTGCAATGATCATTCATATCTTCATATATGGCATCTTACTTATTATATCAACTGTCGGGATATATACCCCAAGAAATGTCACGTTTTGGAGGAGAGGGGCATGGAGAGAGATTTCAACTTTAAGCGTTGCTTACGTCAATCCATGAACTCATTTTAATATAAGAAAACTCAAGACAAATCATTCAAACTCTGCATCATCTGATGTTCCACTCTACACTGGATTCATTAGATTCATTCACCCTTATTCGCGTTATTTGATGGCAATACATTGATCTCAAATATAATTGGTTTCAGTCAAAAGTTAACACAAACTGAATTCAACACAGAAAATCCATTGCATTAATAACAAACGAAGCCTATTTACCAAACAAAGCATCAGTTAAATTGGTTGAAGAAACATGTTGGGTTATTAATAACATTTTTAAAGTGCATATGAAGCTAAATCAGTTTTTCAGTAGTTTGAAAGTTCAACATTTTAAAGACACTATTCCAAAGTTTGAACCGTGTTTGAAAAAAATTGGCGATTTTATAACACCTGAAAATTGTGCAATTTTGCTCTCAAAAATGGTCTTCGAATCGCGCGGCCAAAATGTCCTGATGACGTAGTGTTATGGACAGGACTACGAGATTGCAATACGATACAGCGTGTATTGGCTATACACAAAATCGATATTCTCGTCGTCATTTGACGATTCAGAGAAATCACTCAATTCAGTATCGCTGGACATGTTGTTTTGCCTCAAAACCCCTTCTTTGTGATTAATTCTGTCCACAAAACTACGTCACGAGATGACATTACACACTAGAATCTCGTCCCAGTACCCTGACCATTTCTTGACAAAAGTTGAGCAGTTTTCAGCGCCAAAAACATGCCGAAATTTTTAATTTTTGAGAACTTTAACGTTTACAATTGGTTTTTTTATATATTGGAAGGTAAAATTATGCAAAAAAAATTCACTTCATATACACTTTAAGCTAGTGTGTTAATTTGCTTAAGACAAATTTCAGACAAAAGTCTAAGTATGATTGAATGACCTGAATGAAATATTGTTCTTCAATGTCAATCTAATTTATAATGATCACAATAGGAATCACTCTACTATCTTAAATCGACTCTTAGCGTCTAAGAGTCTTAGAGTCTAAGCAAAATGTTCTGTCAAAGACTGGGCAATCAATATTTTAATCTTAACTGATGCCGATTTCAACAGTGCCATTGAAATAAAGCAAAACAATAGTCCGCGTCATCTTACCACACCAGGAAATATTTTTTTCAGGGCAGAAGCTGCCGTGTCAGCCTTGGGTTTTCCTCCATCTTGACAGTCTTCAAACTCGAATAAGGTTTGACGCACAGGGTTGGAAAATGAAATATTACCATAATCAACAAAGGAAATGGTACGAACACCCCAGCCCTTAAAAGACAAGAAAACAAAAAGTACAACTGTTACGCTGTTACTTAACAAGGTTGTGACACGAGTGGCTAAATTCGTTGCTTTAACTAATGGTATAAGAAATCTCTTTTTACACCTCACACCGATTGCTTGTTCATCACGTTGCAGTCACTGAGCATACAAACGGTAAAGAAAACGTTTGCCAGCAATTTATCCCTTTCAGTGATGGTAACCTAACTTTTAATAATGATTTTGAAAGTTTCATTACAATTCATAGTGACAAACATACCATGAGACATCTCGCCACATTACAACCCAGAGTTCCAGCACCAAGCAAGAGACACTTGGTTTGTGAAATTTTGTCAAGATCCAACGATGGTAGCAGTCTCCACTGCATTAGCTTCAAGTTAAGGTCCACCGATGATGATGCAAGCCTATGGTTGAATTGCAGATAAGAACCATATCCAGGCACCAATATCGACAATTATAAAAAAACTGAGCCGCCACTCGCGCTCTCATTGGTCGATAAGTGTGTTTAGATGAGAGTATGTAAACATGGTTGTGACATTTCAGATATGCGCATATTTTTAAGAAATATTTCATAAAAGCAATAGAGTACTTTTTCCTTGTATACTGTCTCAAATTCTCCCAACCTTCCTTGTGTTTAGATGAGGCTATATAAACACGGAAAAAAGTGTCTTATATTGCTTAAATAGAAACACGAGTGAAAGTTTGGGAGAACGTAGCCTGCGAACGCAGACGTATTTCCGGCTGTCGGTTGTCTCCGCCGAAAAAAAAAAACCAGTCACAGCCGGAAATACGTCTGCGTTCGCAGGCTAGGGAGAACGAGAAATGCTGTGAAAAGCGTTTCAGCTAAAGTCTAAAATACCCGTCCACTCATTAGCATCTCATTGAATAAGAATTGCAACTATTGTTATATTCCTTGTTCTTCAATGCACACCAACACATGTAAATAAAGTGGACGGGAATTCTGAAGTTGCTCCGTTTTCTATTTTTATGATGTAGTTATATTATATAGCACGTTCACGTTAAAACGAGTTAATTGTACTCATATGTGAAATGTGGATAAATAAACAACAACAACAACAACAACAACAACAACTACTACCACTACCACTACCACTACCACTACCACTACCACTACCACTACCACTACCACTACCACTACCACTACCACTACCACTACCACTACCACTACCACTACCACTACCACTACCACTACCACTACCACTACCACTACCACTACCACTACCACTACCACTACCACTACCACTACCACTACCACTACCACTACCACTACCACTACCACTACCACTACCACTACCACTACCACTACCACTACCACTACCACTACCACTACCACTACCACTACCACTACCACTACCACTACCACTACCACTACCACTACCACTACCACTACCACTACCACTACCACTACCACTACCACTACCACTACCACTACCACTACCACTACCACTACCACTACCACTACCACTACCACTACCACTACCACTACCACTACCACTACCACTACCACTACCACTACCACTACCACTACCACTACCACTACCACTACCACTACCACTACCACTACCACTACCACTACCACTACTACTACTACTACTACTACTACTACTACTACTACTACTACTACTACTATTTCTTTTAGAAAACACCGTGAAAGAGAAAGGAAAACAGATTGTGCTTGTTGTGTTGCTATCGAGTTATGAAAACACCACTTTTAAACAATCAGTGTGCGTATCTTCTTAGGAGTGTTTTCTAAATCATGGGAAGCCTGACAAATACCCCGCACACAGTCAGTTTGATGGTGAGATGTAAAGAAATCTTAATGTTACCTTTTAGGATCCATAGTAGCACTTAGATCCACCATCCTCGGTGCAAGCTTTTGACTTTTATTTTTCTCCCAACCAACACATTTAGGACTTTCTACGAAAAGAGGAGTCGACATGTCTGAGTTTATATATTTCAGTTCTATTCAAAAAATGTTCTTTTAAAGTTCTATTAAAGAACTTAAAGAACTTAAAAAAAAAATGAAAAATTAATATTCAAAGTGATGAAAGTAGTGAAAAAGCACCATGCTTGGTCAAGGAAGCACATGTAAAGCAAGTCCTGTCTGCATTGGTTCTGGAGAGTGTCCAATTCTGCGCTGTTCATACGTTTTTGTGTGGGATACGTATCCCACACTATTGTCATTGCCACGTGTCTGTCGAAACAAATGAGGTAATTAATTATTATGATTAATTGTTTATTACCTTTTACTGAAAATGATGGTAGTTTGATATTCAACACCAAGCTATGAGAAGTTTCTCTTTTTCCAGATCTCACTTGATCTCTCCAGCACAAAACCTTTACATTTTTCATGGTAGAACCCCTGTAGCAAACAGAGCGAGAAAAACGGGAGATGACACTTACAAAAATGAACTACATAAAGTAATTATGTAAGATGTCATATTAGTACGACAATTGTGGACAAATGTGCTTGGGACACTTATATAATGTACAAATTATCTGAGTGTGTTTTGCAACTGACGTTTGAAAAAAAAAACTGCTATCCTTTTAAAAAACCCATTAAGCTGCCCCCCTTCCCCCGCCCACCCAATAAAATGTTAAAAATTAGGTGAAATTGCAAGTACTACTTTTCAACATTGTATTGGGGTGGGGAGCAAGGTTAGCCAGGTCAAGTTGTATTCAGAGCTGGCATGTGTGCAGAAATGCCACAAGTGCAAATTTGTCTCATGACTTTTGTTCCATGACTGTAGGTTACCAGGCTAAATATATCATTCCACACATGATAGTAACATAGTAGATGTATGAAAAGCTAATGTAGTCTTTATAATTAGTTAGTAATAAGAACTAAGAACATTATATATGAAAAAATGGCAAGGGGCAATTTTCCAGGGCTGTCTACAGATGTGATTGCTGATGGAAATAAAAGCATCTGCATTAGATTAATGAACTTGCACAAGCTGGAAAAACAACCATTACCACTTAACAATCAATTGACCTGCCGGAAATAACCCATCAATTTCCATCTGAGCCTTAGCAAAAATAGGAATACCAAGAATACTAACAATAATCCTTTAGCCAAATATACCACATCAATAAAAATAGACTGGTTGAATGAAAACAAAATAAAAAATCAGTGAATCACACAGTTAATATAAAGTTAACACTGTACTAACCAGTGATATGCCAACAGGGCAATGAAGTTTCTAAGAGGCCAGCCTGGATTTTGAGCCATAGTGCACGGATCAGCAAAACCTGCCATAAACTGAAGAACAAAAAAATTGGAAACATCATGTGGAATTCAACTTATCAAGAAAACTACAAAGCTTCCCAATACCATCCCCCCTCCCAACTCTGCCTTAAAATAGAATTTAACAACTTGTATTCCACCAGTTTAAGAGCCTTTTCCAGATTCTGATTGTTTCAGAAACAGGACCTGAAACTGCTTTAAGGTTTGCCAATCAGTCTCACAAATTATTATAATTATTAATTAATGTGTTCACAGTAATTAATCATTTAATATATGATCTAATCCATCAACAGTTTCAGCATTTCAGCGGCCAATTACAAGTCATGGCCATGTGGTCTTGTACTAATTTGACTCGGTATTGATGTTTACGTGGTATTTGGCAAATTTATTTAATTTATTTGATTTCTGACTGCCATATTCGCTATCAAAATACTTATAAAAACTAGATTTGCAGGCCTATGGAAGTCTTGAGAATCAAAATCGCTCTCTCACCTCTGAATTTGAATCATGGACATTAAGAAATGTCTCCCATTCGTTAACATGACCCACAGTGACTGTACTACCAGAAATCTTGATGAGAAAAAATCCAGGTCCTGTTGACAACAAATAATGAATCTTCTCAAAATTCCGTATAAGTACACTTAACTATTAAAATTATCAATTGAAACTTTTTCTGTCAATAAAATCTCCTAGTTTGCCTGATTACTTTGACAATAAAGTTATCTTGAATGATAAAATCCCTGCGTTTCTACAGGTGTGTTAATGGCCATGCAAAGTAGGATCTGGGTCGGACTACTGGTGGTGTCAGTTCAGGAACTGGGCTAAATACTCAAAAGACTTTAAACTATTCAAACTGGACAAGATTTTTAAGTGAAAGAACTGTGTCATCTAGCATTTATATTAGCGAAAAGAAAATTTGGGGGTTAGTGGCACTTTCAGATGATATCATATACGCACAGTATCAGCTGTGAAAAATGTTATTACTCACCTAGGCCATTAACCCTGAGAGAATCATATGATGACTGGAGACTAGCAACCTAGATATTTGTAAAAAAAAGAGTTACCGGTAGGTAACTAACATAACATAAACTTTTATTAACCCCATTGACTCCCGGAACTTTTTGCCAAAAATGCGTTTTTTGGACATTTTTGGTGGTTTTGAGGCTGGATTTCGGCCAAATTAGCTTTAATCTGGTCAAAAATGCATTTGCAACACAACAGCTAGCCCTTCTTGCCACTAGAATTGCGTTTTACGATATTTTGGCTCGAGCATGTGCAGAAATCAAAATTTTCGACGGGAAGGTGACCTAATGATGTCTTTTAGGCTTTTCGATTTTTGAATTTTTTCCCCCCTTTCCTTTTTCTCCTTTTCTTTTTGCAGCAGTGATTGACCTACTACTGGGCTTGCTTGTGATTAAAAAACTTCTAAGAAAGAGTCATCTAGTTCACCAACTTTTACCATGGAGCAGCTAGGTGTAGTGGCAGGAAATTTTTTGCTCTGAGTTTTTCACTCATCTTTTTGAGCTTTTTTGTGCATATCGCAGGCTCCATTAGGCCGATCACTCTGATATAGATATATCAGGGTCAAAGTCCATGCCAGTGAAGACGTCCCTGTATAAACTTAGTTGCATGACGGTACCAGTTTCTGTAGACTCGCGAGTTTAAAAGGACTAAAATATTCACTTCGGCCTTCATGTTTTGTGCAGATTAACAGGTAATGTTTAAGTGTAAAAGCTAATTTGTATGAACATTATTTTAAGCTAGAAGCTCAAATATAAGCAAACTCTCTGTGCGACTGATTTGAGTATTTACCCTGGCCTGATGAATGAAGTAGACAGTATTTACATTAAATTTACATTCCTTGGATCACGCTCACTCTTATGGATCCTGCCTTTAGAACACTCTTCCACTAATTTCAAAGTACATTTGACCGGATAAAGACAGAGATATCTGTTGTGACTGGAACTAATCAGCAAATGCAATCAAATACAGCTGATTCCAAGGTTAACATCCCAAAGCCAAGTACGATTCAAATTGAACATATAAAATTAACAAGCAGGACCATTTCCTCAGATTTTGATCAAGGCTATGGTTGAAGCATTTAAGTTTGCCAAAATCCAATGCTTAGAGCACAAAATAGCAAGGCTTACAGTGACTGCGTGGAAGAAGATATCCAGTGCAAAGACAAGCTCATATAGCATGCTCACATGTTCACATTTATCACGTCTTAATAACCATAACATGCCCCTTCAAAAATCAAGTGGGGTGGCCATTTTGGTGTCCTTACAGGAATTATGTGGATTTTTTCTGCATATACACTGTAATCATGTACAGATGCACAGGACAACCACCTCCAGAAAGCCACAGACAAAAATTAGGTTTTTCCATAAATAAGCCAAAAATGCTTTTTCCCTTGCATGCACAGTAATGAACAAACATTAACTTCATTTCACGTGTATTCTGACAGGCACGTTTCAAACAGAAAACGCCAAAATGAAATCAAAGGCTCCTTAGAGCAACCTCATGGTATGAATTGTTTGCACCCTTGAGTAACCTGTGATCTGGCGTTTTTTGCAAAGTTTATACCTTTGGTCGTGGGCAACATGTGCCGGCACTTGTAATTGTTATGTTTTAAGAAGGGATTGGCTTAGTTCAAAAAGAGAGTTACTGCTGAGGAAAAGATTGTTCAGAAAGGGAATTTACATGTTTTCGAAATCAGGAACATTGTTTTAAAATCAACAGAAAATAGTCAATCTGCTGATCCTTTTTCCTGGAAAATGGATTTTTTGGTATGTTTGTTTGTTAATGATTGTTTCAATTGATACCATTATGTGTGGACAAGAGACTGTTGCTGTAGTAGAGACATGTGAAATACTATTATTTTTTTTGAAAAAGAGGCTTTTATTGTTGAAGAAACATTTTTATGTTGCCAAAATATATTTTTTATTTTGTCATTCTACAGTAAATATCCATATAATAACGCCCAATGATCGAAAGCCACATGCCAGATGTAAAAGAGGTAAGAGTGGACAGAGGGGGAGTGGACACAAAGCATAGGAAATGCTTTTTTCATGGTAGAGATCAGAGCATTTAAAATATTATATTGAACTACACAGTTCCTTTAAAGGGAAATTATTCAATAAAATAATGCAATTATTAAATATTTTGTTGTTCCAAAGTTATAACTGTTGTGATTTACAATTCTGGTACATAACTGTTTCTTTTTTTTTTTTTTGGATATATTTGAAGCATTATGTTGTCATTAAGTTTGGCAGAATTTTAAAATCTTGCCTGTGTCAATAAGCTTCCTGGGAAGTATATAATTCACAGATCTGATAAAATCACCAGCTAACTTGTTATAGTGAAAAGAATGTAAGTGGGGCTGGTAACCAATTTATGATAATCAATCAGGAATTACAGAGCAGAACACTGAAGTTAGTTACTTCAAATAAAAAAAAAAATTGTTAGACTGCATGACAACCCCCCCCACCCCACCTCCACCCCGGGAGTCACTCCCTTATATGGGATATATATTAGTATGTGCAGCCCCAAAGGGTATGGTTTTTCAGCTGTTTTGGTCATAAATAGGGTATCAATTTTAGCTGATTTTGGCCATCTTGCTCATAAAAAGGGTTTGGTTTTGCACTAGCCTTCATATGGGTATGTTTTTAAGAAGCCATCATTATTGAAAAGTAAATCAACAAGCCCTTCACAAATTACGTTTATGGTAATTTTATATTGGTCTGAACTAGGGAACTTATTATAATGCTGGTCAGAAACAGGGTTTTGATTTATGAGTCAGATCATAAACAGAGTTTCGAATTTTTGGTCAGGTCATAAATAGGGTAGGGAATATCGCAGATTTTGGTCATAGCTAGGGTAAGGGATTTGGGAAGCGGGCTGCACATCCCCTTCCAATTTTTCTGGGACTAATCCCCCTGGCGGGGGAGGGGGTGGGGGCATTGCAAAGGTGATGAGTTGCTTCAAACTGAAGTTGGAAATCTATGAAATGATTGTCTTTTCTATAGTGCTTGCATTTAAAATATTGTGATGCATTGTTTTCAAAGATGGTTACCATGTCTGGGTAAAAAGCAAACAAACAAATAAAAAAGTCCAGATGGTATTGCTACATTGCTGTTATTAGAAGATTTCTATATAATTTTATCTGCTGAAGTATTGCAGGACTATCCATTCATAATGTACCACTAAATATGCTTCTAGTATGATGACAACAACAAGATGAAATTCTATACAATGTTTGTCAACATCATGTGTAATATGCAGGCATGTTACATTTTCCGAAAACCGTCCGAACGAATGGCGAAAATTATCTCAAAGTGTGCTCATTATTCAATTATATGCTGCATGTTCTACACAAAATCCCATACGATAGGACGAGGAAGGCTTACCGTTTGTCCCAGATGATAAAGCGTTCATTTCAACATACTGCTTTCATCCTAAACCTCCATCCAACTACAACTCTGTTTGCAACAGTTTCAAGAGGCCCCATAGTAGCTCATAATCCGTTATTTGAATTCAAAATGTGTACCGCACATTTCGAAATTTACGTTTTCGTGGGTGAAACATTATCGCGGTCTTACGCATGTACAACACGATGTAAAGGATCTTCACGCACGAATCGTTCATGTTATCATTACTTCTAGGACTTTCAACGTCCATTTCTCTGCAGTCGAGTATTCTGTAGCAAATTTTCTTTCCATTTTTGGCTCCACAAAGGCAGGTTCCGATCAGGTTTGGCATCAAACAACCATCACGGTTCGAAGGGACAGGACGCCATTTTGAATCTGTCCAAGTAGTTGGACATATTCTTGCCTTTGTACCTCCCCCCAAAAACGTACACAGAGACAATGGCGTGACTTTGAACAATGAGACAAACTTGTCGGGGAGGGGGGATATGGGAGAACTTGTTCAATCCAGGTTTAATGCATAAATTAATTGTCTAACAAGTGAGTGAGTGAGTGAGTGAGTGATTTTTAATTGAATTTCACCCCCAAACCCTAAACCCCATAGCATGACTTACGTCATACCATGAGGTAAAAATGGCACTACAAGAAAGAGTCAATATGGGATATGGTGTCTGTAAGGGTTAACTCTTACAATTATTATGAGTTAACCATTGCTGATTTGGTGATATTTAGCATAGCTGAGTGCAATTTAGGCTAAGTGTAGTGAAGTGCCATCGCCTCATTTCACCATTTTGTGTTTTATACAAACCCTATTCTAACCTGTGAAGGCGTAAAATAATCACAGAGAGAAATAGGAGAAGACGCACTGACAGCACTGGTCACGGGACACAAAGCAGGAAAGGCAAACCAGTAATAGAACTTGTACTTCTTCAGGTCCTGGTGAGAAGCATTATACACAACAAAATTAATAGTCTCACTTGTATCAATAATGAGAAAAATTATTTGTCTTTAAGAAGCTTGATCTAACAGAGCATAATACTGTAGTGTTTATCAATAGGATAGGGCTGCTTGGTACAACTGTTTCATGCTTTGGTTCTGAATAATGGAAGGACTCCTGACAGAACTAACTCTTCCAAAGTGCATTAGCCCAGTTAAGATTCTGTTTTTGTAATCATCTCCTACTCTCTGCAGGTCTAGGCACATCAACCTTTAGCTGCCTAATAAATATAATTATACTGGTACTTGCAAGTAAATATAAATATTATAACTGTATGTATCATAACCTGTGTTGCCAAATAAAGGATTGATCGATTGGTTGGTTGATTAATGGTTGATAATACTCACTGATTGATTGATTGATTAGCTGATTGACGGTTAATTCATCGATTGATGGTCGATTGATTGATTAACTGATTGATTAATTGATTGATTAATTGATTGATTGATTGACTGATTGGTTGGTTGATTGATTGATTGATTGATTAGTTGATTGACGGTTAATTCATCAATTGATGGTCGATTGATTGATTAATTGATTGATTGATTGATTGATTAATGGTTGATTGATTAATGATTGATTGATTGATTGATTGATTGATTGATTGATTGATTGATTGATTGATTGATTGATTGATTGATTGATTGATTGATTGCCTTGAATGAGCTAGTCTAGAGGTTCAGCGAGGGGGGCTACCAATATATATACTTATCATTTGACATGTAGCAGGCCTCTGAAAGTGAACCATTGCTGGATGGCACACCAGGATTTATTGTGAAAAGATTGTCAGCATCTCTGCTACCAAGGCTCGTTTACCAATAAACATTACACTGAACACAAAGAGGACTGTCACAATAACTCAGGGGGGGGGGGGGGGGGAGAACTCACACATCATGTAACTAAAAAGCAGGTGTCACTCACAGCAAAGGTGATAAGCACAAACTGGCCAAGCAATGATGGGTCCTCTATTGCTTTCCCTGATTTTATAGAATCCCATATCTACAATAGAAATTAAATCATAGAGTTATTAAATATAGTTCAAAATTAAGAGCATCCATTCAGTGTGCTTGTCTTGTGTAACTGATTGTAAGGACCAATTT
>JAHPZR010022549.1:0-7500 GCA_019787425.1 Platygyra sinensis | reverse complement strand
ATTGGTTTCTTAGGAGCCTGTCCATTCAATCTTAGAGCTTTCAATGAAAGGAATGTATTCACATTTGAGACTGCATGATCTATGGAGGGTGTAACAGAACCATGGTATCTCGAGAAAACAGAAATGGTATTTTTACGTCAATTATTTGTACACGATAGATTGCATCGCATATCAGGGCCGCCCAGTGTTTAGACAAACTTACCCTAAAGGATGCTGAGTGAGAGAAACCAATAGTTCTACAGACAGGGCACTGGCTATAAATGACATACCAGGTCTGGATACTGTACACTGCTGGTCCAAGGTGCGGTCACGTGTAGACTGCAATACAAACCAACACCAATTGCTTACAACATCACTGCTAAACTACTGGTGAAGATGCCAAAGATGGAATTTTCAAGATTTAGTTTGTCATATCGCCACTGTCTCGTAGTATATGGTTATGTGTTGTGCACTGAACATTTGTTTCAGAATGAAATCTCTGGCAGGTGCCGCTAAAAAATTTCTGTAAGTAGAAGCTGGTCCTTTAGCTTGTGCAAGTTACCATTAAAACTTGCTTTCAAAGGACACCATGCACTGAACACCCTGCTATCTCTCACAAGCCACACAGCCAATGACAGATCATGGAAGAATATAGCATCCACGACAAACTCTAGTTAATTACTGCGGAATATTTTTCCAATTTACGGGAGTTGTCAGTCAGTAACACCCATGTTTGCATGAGAAGCCGAAGAGCTATTTCGTTAGCAAACAGCAATCCGGACGTTTTCTTCACTGACAAGTCTCTGTGTAGGTCCACAGAGCTTGACATGTTTGCCAAAAAAAGAAATTTCAACCAAAGCAATATATATCAGAAAGCAAATGATCTGATAACTGATAAAACAGGCGCAATTCATCATGAAGCTTAAGTGCAAGAATTTGGAGCTAAACACGTGAACCAATCTCATGCCACAGAACCAGGTTTCCTGCCTGCAGAAGCCAAGCTGAAGAAAGAGCTGCAAGACAGACTACATACCGCGACAGCAATGTACTCGAAAAGGTTTTTATTCTCTATTTGGTTACTTGATCTTCGAGACACAGACAAATCACGGTATTTTACGATAACGGAGTTCAATAACTGTTTCATAATTGTCTGACAGTTCAGGGAAGCGATCTGCCATTTTCACGCAAGAGCGTGGTTACAATTATGCATGAGCACATTAACAAATTGACGTCAGTTTTTCATGCGTCTGTCCTGTTATTGATCATGACTTTCGTCATAACATTGTCAAAGTAGCTGTGGATCCACGAGGCGATTGCCGAGTGGATCTGCAGTCTCATTTTTGTCTATAACAGGACAGACGCATGAAAAACTGACGTCCATTTGTTTTCTACGATAAATAACTGTCAAATTGTCCGCTCTCGCTCGTTGCCACAGCGCATAAATTATATATTCATGTATCTGTCCGCTTGTTGACGATAAAAATTAGCCAATGAGCGGGCAAGAATTTGTGCTGTTATCGTAAAAATATTATGGGCTCCAAAGCACATTTAAACGTACTACGCATGAACAGACCATTATTTGTAAGCAGTTATTTGCAGGTCACGTGGTGGACTCTCAGCCAATGAAAAGAAAGGGAAAAATGCATCAAACGATAATAACGTTTGGCGACTTACATCTCCAGGTGCAACCACATCATTACAGAAATAACAACCCAAAGAGCTTCCTGGAATGGACTCGAGCCTGGCTGCTCCTTGACACTTGGCCGCATGCGCAGTGTGTCTAACACCGTGACGCATCACAAGGAATGTATCAAAACCAAGGGCTGCTGTAATCACACACTAAACAAAACATGTCACGTGTCAAACATTTGAACCTAAATATCCCATAAAAGTAACACGAATAAAGTACTTACTGCGGAAAAAGAACAATCATATGTAGCCAAGTAGGATACCGTGACGCAGTTCAGAACATGTCGTGAAGAAATTTCAGTTCTCCAACACTTAAATCAGTAACATTTCTCTGCGTGTTACAGTGTTGAGTTCCCGCCCATTCTCGCCAGGCCTTCTCGCCATACCCCTGTATTGCCGACAGATCCCTGATTATTATGTGGATCTAAATCCCAGAATTCAATTCAATTTAGACCCTAGCTTACTGCTATGCTAATGCAACATCAAATCTATTCACAGTGACTGCAATGTATGCAACACTAAGATTTTCAGGGAATGTTTTAGAACTGCGCAGTTTATAAACTACGATTTGCTAATTAAGGCCTTTGTGTTATAACAACGATCAGGTTGTCATACTATAACAAGGCAAAGTGATAATTTGTTCTTGCCTTCTTTTTCAGAGCACCCAGAAACTGTTGGTAACCAGCGACTCTCTCGTGTGTCCATGAGTAGGAAGACAGCGTCATGAGCATCTATCAGCTCCTCGAGTTTACTGACATCTTTTTGAACTTTTTCTATTTCATCTGTAAGAAATTAACAAATTAATAACGACGCGAAAACACTATCTGTTATGAGCCAAAGTATCACACAAATGCAGGAGAGCATTGTAAAGAGGATTTATAAAATAACAAAATGTTCGGTACCTGGAGATTGTGCGACAGAATGTCCTGGCATGGGAATTGACAACTGGTACGATGACGCATTCTAAGAGCAAATGAATACAATATATGACATCTTACACAAGTGAATATATGAAAGATCATATATTTGAACTGCGTAGAAATGTATGAAGACATGATTGATCATTACAGATATACGCAACTTAAGCAGTTACGAAAACGGATATTTCCTCGCATATTTTCCTCTGCAGTTCTAACCTGCGATCAGGCGTCCCTTCTATTTTTTGTCGCAGCAGGAAGGTACGCCAGATACAATTACTTGACTATTTGTCTGTTGCTAGTCCAGAATCTGGACTTTTCCCTGATTGGTCAAGAAACAAAGAGGTACTTAGAACTGAGCCATGATTGGTTACCTTTGTGGCGGTATGATTTCCGGTGTGAATTCCATCATGACGTCTGATGAGGCGAGCGAAGAGAGCGAGTTTTTGTCAGCTTTAAATGCTTCACTTCAGAGTTTTGTTCACAAAACTCTCAATGATGAACAAATAGAATGCATTCATAGAATCGCATGCCATGGGAGAGATGTTTTGGCGGTGCTACCGACCGGATTAGGCAAGAGCGCTATATATGTATTACCACTGTTTTCGTTGATCCGCGACTTTCAAAAACAAAACACCCGCGGAAGCGTTTCCAAAATTTCCGTCAATCATACGTGCTATCGACAAATCGGATCGAAATCCACCAATCACAGCCCGCTAGCATGACGTAAAGAAGGTCTGAAGGTCACACTAATGGCTGTGATTGGTGGATTTCGATCAGATCAGTCGATAACACGCAAGACTTCCGGTAATTCTGCTTGGTTATTATCCAGAGATGGCATCGCCGACATTCGTGCTGACAGATATTTTAATTAGGGGGCGGCAGACAAATAGTCAAGTAATTGTATCAGGCGTACCTTCCCGCCGCGACAAAAAATATAAGGGACGCCTGATCGCAGGTTACTGCAGTTCAAATATACCTTTCATTTATTCACTTCCATTCTTCTACGGGTACCACATACTACGAACTCACAAAGTCACCAACTCCCAGATGGATTGATGGTCCTTGATAGCTCAGTTGCTAAAGCACTGCACTGGTATCGCAGAAGTCATGGGTTCGAGTCCCCTTCTGGCTGAATATTTTTAAGAGTTTCTTTCACAGCTGCTTAAGTTGTGTGCATAACTGCAATGATCATTCATATCTTCATATATGGCATCTTACTTATTATATCAACTGTCGGGATATATACCCCAAGAAATGTCACGTTTTGGAGGAGAGGGGCATGGAGAGAGATTTCAACTTTAAGCGTTGCTTACGTCAATCCATGAACTCATTTTAATATAAGAAAACTCAAGACAAATCATTCAAACTCTGCATCATCTGATGTTCCACTCTACACTGGATTCATTAGATTCATTCACCCTTATTCGCGTTATTTGATGCAATACATTGATCTCAAATATAATTGGTTTCAGTCAAAAGTTAACACAAACTGAATTCAACACAGAAAATCCATTGCATTAATAACAAACGAAGCCTATTTACCAAACAAAGCATCAGTTTAAATTGGTTGAAGAAACATGTTGGGTTATTAATAACATTTTTAAAGTGCATATGAAGCTAAATCAGTTTTTCAGTAGTTTGAAAGTTCAACATTTTAAAGACACTATTCCAAAGTTTGAACCGTGTTTGAAAAAAATTGGCGATTTTATAACACCTGAAAATTGTGCAATTTTGCTCTCAAAAATGGTCTTCGAATCGCGCGGCCAAAATGTCCTGATGACGTAGTGTTATGGACAGGACTACGAGATTGCAATACGATACAGCGTGTATTGGCTATACACAAAATCGATATTCTCGTCGTCATTTGACGATTCAGAGAAATCACTCAATTCAGTATCGCTGGACATGTTGTTTTGCCTCAAAACCCCTTCTTTGTGATTAATTCTGTCCACAAAACTACGTCACGAGATGACATTACACACTAGAATCTCGTCCCAGTACCCTGACCATTTCTTGACAAAAGTTGAGCAGTTTTCAGCGCCAAAAACATGCCGAAATTTTTAATTTTTGAGAACTTTAACGTTTACAATTGGTTTTTTTATATATTGGAAGTAAAATTATGCAAAAAAAATTCACTTCATATACACTTTAAGCTAGTGTGTTAATTTGCTTAAGACAAATTTCAGACAAAAGTCTAAGTATGATTGAATGACCTGAATGAAATATTGTTCTTCAATGTCAATCTAATTTATAATGATCACAATAGGAATCACTCTACTATCTTAAATCGACTCTTAGCGTCTAAGAGTCTTAGAGTCTAAGCAAAATGTTCTGTCAAAGACTGGGCAATCAATATTTTAATCTTAACTGATGCCGATTTCAACAGTGCCATTGAAATAAAGCAAAACAATAGTCCGCGTCATCTTACCACACCAGGAAATATTTTTTTCAGGGCAGAAGCTGCCGTGTCAGCCTTGGGTTTTCCTCCATCTTGACAGTCTTCAAACTCGAATAAGGTTTGACGCACAGGGTTGGAAAATGAAATATTACCATAATCAACAAAGGAAATGGTACGAACACCCCAGCCTTAAAAGACAAGAAAACAAAAAGTACAACTGTTACGCTGTTACTTAACAAGGTTGTGACACGAGTGGCTAAATTCGTTGCTTTAACTAATGGTATAAGAAATCTCTTTTTACACCTCACACCGATTGCTTGTTCATCACGTTGCAGTCACTGAGCATACAAACGGTAAAGAAAACGTTTGCCAGCAATTTATCCCTTTCAGTGATGGTAACCTAACTTTTAATAATGATTTGAAAGTTTCATTACAATTCATAGTGACAAACATACCATGAGACATCTCGCCACATTACAACCCAGAGTTCCAGCACCAAGCAAGAGACACTTGGTTTGTGAAATTTTGTCAAGATCCAACGATGGTAGCAGTCTCCACTGCATTAGCTTCAAGTTAAGGTCCACCGATGATGATGCAAGCCTATGGTTGAATTGCAGATAAGAACCATATCCAGGCACCAATATCGACAATTATAAAAAAACTGAGCCGCCACTCGCGCTCTCATTGGTCGATAAGTGTGTTTAGATGAGAGTATGTAAACATGGTTGTGACATTTCAGATATGCGCATATTTTTAAGAAATATTTCATAAAAGCAATAGAGTACTTTTTCCTTGTATACTGTCTCAAATTCTCCCAACCTTCCTTGTGTTTAGATGAGGCTATATAAACACGGAAAAAAGTGTCTTATATTGCTTAAATAGAAACACGAGTGAAAGTTTGGGAGAACGTAGCCTGCGAACGCAGACGTATTTCCGGCTGTCGGTTTGTCTCCGCCCGAAAAAAAAAAACCAGTCACAGCCGGAAATACGTCTGCGTTCGCAGGCTAGGGAGAACGAGAAATGCTGTGAAAAGCGTTTCAGCTAAAGTCTAAAATACCCGTCCACTCATTAGCATCTCATTGAATAAGAATTGCAACTATTGTTATATTCCTTGTTCTTCAATGCACACCAACACATGTAAATAAAGTGGACGGGAATTCTGAAGTTGCTCCGTTTTCTATTTTTATGATGTAGTTATATTATATAGCACGTTCACGTTAAAACGAGTTTAATTGTACTCATATGTGAAATGTGGATAAATAAACAACAACAACAACAACAACAAACAACTACTACCACTACCACTACCACTACCACTACCACTACCACTACCACTACCACTACCACTACCACTACCACTACCACTACCACTACCACTACCACTACCACTACCACTACCACTACCACTACCACTACCACTACCACTACCACTACCACTACCACTACCACTACCACTACCACTACCACTACCACTACCACTACCACTACCACTACACTACCACTACCACTACACTACCACTACCACTACCACTACCACTACCACTACCACTACCACTACCACTACCACTACCTACTACCACTACCACTACCACTACCACTACCACTACCACTACCACTACCACTACCACTACCACTACCACTACCACTACCACTACCACTACCACTACCACTACCACTACCACTACCACTACCACTACCACTACCATACCACTACCACTACCACTACCACTACCACTACCACTACCACTACCACTACCACTACCACTACCACTACCACTACCACTACCACTACACTACCACTACTACTACTCTACTACTACTACTACTACTACACTACTACTACTCACTACTACTAACTATTTCTTTTAGAAAACACCGTGAAAGAAGAAAGGAAAAACAGCATTGTGCTTTGTTGTGTTTGCTTAATCGAGTTATGAAAACGCCACTTTTAAACAATCAGTGGTGCGTATCTTCTTAGGAGTGTTTTTCTAAATCATGGGAAGCCTGACAAATACCCCGCACACAGTCCAGTTTTGATGGTGAGATGTAAAGAAATCTTAATGTTACCTTTTAGGATCCATAGTAGCCCCCACTTAGATTCCACCATCCTCGGTGCAAGGCTTTTTGACTTTGTATATTTTTCTCCCAACCACCCCATTTAGGACTTTCTACGAAAAGCGGAAGTCGACATGTCCTGAGCGGGGGAATCCGAGAGAGGGGGGGGGGGGGAAGTAGAGAACATGTGCCCTTTTCAAAAAATCTCGTGCGTTAGTGAGCGTTCTCCGGGGGGCGCCCTGCGGTTCCGCTTATAGCCGGTGGGCCGACCACGGACGGGAAGAGAGAGGAGGAGGGCGGGGTGGATGTGCCGTGCTTATTTTTAATTCGTTGAGTCTCCTTCCTCGCGCTCTCATCGGCTAGTTGGGGGCATGTTACTCGCAGCGTTTGCGCTCGCGCGCTCGCTGTTTGCGCTCCTGTCTCCAGCTTGCGCTATGCGCTGTCGGGAATTTGAAGAAA
>JAHPZR010022548.1:0-20643 GCA_019787425.1 Platygyra sinensis | reverse complement strand
GGGAGTAAGGACAGTAGGGTCCGACGAGCAGCCGAGATCAGGGAATGCCGGGTAAAGAGCGGAGGCCGTGAGCGAAGTAGAAAACAGAGAGAGCCAACGTCTTCGAACAATATAAACGAAAAGGAGTTTAGACACAAAACAGGGATAAGATTCTGTTCAGAACACATAAGAGAGACTCACATGGGCAATGGAAAAGAGGGTAAAAGTATTTTTAAAGCCACAAAATTGTGCGAAATTATTACCTTGGTTTATATAACACTGACTTCCAGTTGTCCTAGTAAAAAATTTGCAGACAGATCAAACAAAGATAGACTAGTTGTACTAAAGAGTTTTGACACTCCAATAGGAGTTCATGGTTTTACGCGAGCAGAGTGCTACACGGTAAAGGTCGTATACGACCAACGTAAACGACGACTTATAACAGCATATCCTACCCTTCCATGAAAACGAAGTAAAGAAACCCTTTTGTGCAATTAGGTCTTAGAAACGTTGTACAAAGCCTTGGTCGTAAAAACATTTGAATTACACCACAGGTAGCCCAAGCTCACTATTTGAGCATATATTAATATCGAAGAGTGCGGCTTAGAAAAACAATGTTCGACAACTGATATGATTATGTAAGAGATCGACCATCAGGCCTTATCCACCATATGGGAGGTCGGTTGTAAAGTTAAAAATTAATCATTCTTCGTTATAAGACATTATTTACCTATTAGAACATTACGAACTGTATATAATGCTATGGTTTACCTGTACTTGAGTTATTGTATTGTTGTATGGGCTAGTACTTATCCTTCTAGATTAGATGCTCTATACAAAGTACAAAAGAAAATTCTAAGAATTATAACTTTTTCTAAGTACCAGCAAGAAAGTAGACAATTATTCGTATCGCTTCAATTGCTAAACATATATGAGTTGAACTCTTAAACTTTAATCAAAGCATCTAGACTGGCCTGGATTGGTAAACTATTCTCTAATGGCTCATTGCCTTGGAAAGCTTACCTTAATCATTTACTTAAGGATTTTGGGGGCGAATTCTTATTTAGCTGCAACTATGATGTGGAAGAGTGTAACATTTCTTCGAAATTTTATAATGAGTTTCTTCAGTGGTGGGCAGATTTTAGAGAGTTATTTTCAACAAAGCCTCCTATGTCTAAATACATAATCTGGAACAATAAAGACATTAAGATAGATAATAAATCAATTTACTATCCTAATTATGTTAAAGCTGGAATTTTACTCTGCCACCACTTGCAATTTGACAAAGATAACCTTCAATCTTATAACAATGTAAGGTGTGTTGGAGTACAAAATACCAATTTTCTAGTGTGGACAGGGGTAAGAAGTGCGATACCTTCCCACCTGAAAATACAATGCCCAAATGGAAAAAAATTAGGACCGTTAGAATTTTTCTGTGGAGAAAAAACATTTAACCCTCTTACTAGCAAGAGTAAGCAGTTTTATCGCTTGTTAGTGTCCATAAAAGTTAAACCTTCAAGGGGCTTTATAAAACTGAAAGAGGACTTTGACCTGGAAGACTCAACTGTTTCTAATGCTTTTCTTAATATTAAATCGTATTCATCTGAAACGTTTATTAGAAGTTTTCAGTTTAAATTATTAGCTGATATTACTTTTACAAATCAACGTCTTGCTAAGATAGGTTATGTCCCGAATGATCTGTGTACCTTTTGTGAGGAAGGATCAGAAACGGTTCATCACCTATTTTATGAATGTTCTTTCTCCTATTGTTTCTGGAAACAATTTGAAAACTTCTGGTCTATGCTCTCAGGAAAGTATATAGAATTCACCTTGAAAGATGTTTTTGTCGGTAGACAAATTGGAAAATCTGACCAGTTACTAAACTATCTGTTCATTCTTGCTAAACTTCATATTTGGAATTGTCGTAAACGTAGAGTACGCCCAAATTTGGAATGCTGGAGGTGAAATACAGAACGGAAATGTCTCTTGCCTCTAAGAATAACAAGGTAAAACAATTTCAGGCTAAATGGCAACTTTATATCAATGCTAGAGATATTCGTTTGGTATAATTAAATAGCTTAAGTAATGAAGGTGTTACTATTTATCTGTTATTAATTGTAGTGTGTACTTATTGCTATAAATGGAAAATGTGGATAAAAAAAAAAAAAAGAATGAGTTGAACTCTTACCAAATAGGCTTATTCATGTATTCATACACCAAGGGAAGCTTGCCTTGTGCCTTCTCAAACTATTTCTCACTGAACAATTCTATTCATAAACATTATACCAGGTCTTCTGAAAAATTTCATATGAAATTCACAAGAACAAATTATGGAAGATTCTCAATAAAATATAAAGGTCCTATGATTTGGAATTCCTTACCAGATGTTTTAAAGAATATTAAGTCTCTGCAAATGTTTAAAAAAGAATTAAAAACTTTTGTGTTAAATCAAAATATTGATTATTAGATAAAGTAAATCTCCTTATCTATAATATTGTTGTTTTGTGGACACAGATTTATTTGGCCACCATATATTGATATTTTATTGTTGAGTTTATGTTATTAAATAAGAGGATCTCCTTAGAAAAGCTCGAATGAGCTTGCTGAGATCTCCTGCTACTCTAAAATGTAAATTAATATACCGGTATATCACACTTGTAATAGATGAGTGGCAAATAAAAAAGTTGAAAAAAAGTTGAAAAAGTTGATATTTCTGTTCCCTCACAAAACCAGTCATATCTTATTAATAGTTTATTACTAACTTTTTGCTAGTTACAACTATCTCATTTCTAGTTGACAGATGAAAATCACTATCTTTTTGATATCCAAGTGATTTTGTAGATAGTGGATAGCTATACTAAGCCTGCCTTAAAGCTAACTGATACCTATCTATCACATAGTTAGAAAATAGATAGACTATCTAAAAACTAGTTTTTTGTGTAGATAGTCAAAAGATAGCCTATCTTTTCACTAACTTATCTATTCAAAAACCACCTCTACTCTAGTATGCCAAAATTGGGCTATCTTAAAACAATCTTTAAATTGTAAAATAAATCACTATTCTACCCAAAAGCTATCTTTGTCAGAAATAGCAAAAAGATAGCCTATCTGAAAACTATCCATCACTCGTGTAGCACTTTGATAGTCTACCTACAAACTATCTTTGTCACAGATAGCAAAAAGATAGCCTATCTGAAAACTATCCATCACTCATGTAGCACTTTGATAGTCTACCTAAAAACTATCTTTGTCAGAGATAGCAAAAAGATAGCCTATCTGAAAACTATCCATCACTCATGTAGCACTTTGATAACCTACCTAAAAACTATCTTTTTCAGAGATAGCAAAAAGATAGCCTATCTGAAAACTATCCATCACTCATGTAGCACTTTGATAATCTACCCCAAAGCTATCTTTGTCAGAGATAGCAAAAAGATAGCCCATCTGAAAGCTATCCATCACTCATGTAGCACTTTGATAACCTAAAGCTTAACCCCAAAGCTATCTTTGTCAGAGATAGCAAAAAGATAGCCCATCTGAAAGCTATCCATCACTCATGTAGCACTTTGATAACCTACCTAAAAACTATCTTTTTCAGAGATAGCAAAAAGATAGCCTATCCGAAAATTACTTATCATTCTTGTACAAATATTTGATATAACTATATAAAATTAAAACCCACAAGTTACCTTAATAGATAAAGAGTTTAAAGACAGTGGCCTTTGCCACAGATAGTGAAAGCTTGCTGTCCCAGATGGCACCTTGAAAACTGGTAATTAGTTACATCATTTTGTCCATTGAGATAATGAAATCTCTGCATACAGTACAAATATATTTTAAGAATATAACTGGTAGTCTTACTAAGCTACACATAGCTTATCATTGCTACTACATTGCACGCTCGTGCCTCATGAAGTTTTAATCCAAAATAATGCATGCGCAGATGAAAAAAATACCTGTTCTGAATTAACTTTAACAAAACTTTGCATATGTCTTCCTAAAACCTGGTTTGAAACACTTTACAGGTATTTCAATAAAATTTAGCAATATATATATTGTTTAATTTCTGCATCAAGCAACTTACTTTCCTGGTCAGAAGGATTGTCACTTACATGTACTTGTATATGTAAAACTGTACCCCTTACATAAAATCATCATATTGCTATCTGACATAGCTATATGTAATCTGCAAAAGCTAGATATTGGGACGAAGCTCAGTCTCTTTCGTAACTGTTAGGAAGGTGGCAAACCCAAGTTCTTGTGGACACATTCACACAGACACATTTCTCTTGTATGGCACTGATGGCCACTGCCACCAGCCTGTCTGTTGGTTTCACTCTCACAATGTGCTTTACAGCATGAATACAAGGCTGTTCAAGGTGCTTATCCAGAATATCGATAATAGCCCAGTAACTGGCTCTATTTTCGCACTGGCAATGCTTTTCTGTACATGCGACACCCTTGCAACCTTCAGCAGCTTTAACGTATGTCTTAATGAAACCATACATCAGTGTGTCACTCAACTTAAATGTAACAGTAAAATTATTTCGAGCAGTAACACGCTTGTATCTTGCACACTGATATACAACTCCATCAATCTGACAACGAAAAAACACCCACTGCTTTTCACAATTTCCTTTCTTGCTAAGTATGGCAATTTCAGGCTCACTTAAATGAGAAGAATTAGCCCACACCCGTGTTAGACCTCCCAGAACATAAACACCAGGTTCAATTTCTTCTTGAATTTTTCTGCAAAGAAAATAATAAGGTTTGAGCCATGCAGTTAGAATGAATTATTAATTATGTCTTCACTCTGTTAGATGGGCATGATCTTTTTTGTTTTGAGAAAAAATTCTCTATTGAAACATGCCTTTGATATCATAGGGTTCTAGCTAAGGAAACACAAAAAGCAACTCATTGACAAGACAAAGTGGTTAGCATGGCCTAGACAGCTTTAAGTTTAGTAAGTCTTTCATGTCAAATTTCAGCCTGTAGATTTACAGTTTTCAGCTGATCAAATTAGGTTGGACCTGGCCCAGAGGAATTAGATTAGACGGACAACTGTAGGCCTGCCTGGCAGCCTTTTTCTTGTTGGTTATTGAGTCCGATGAAAAATAACAAACAGGGGAAGATCATCAGAAACACATGTACAATATAGGTAAATTGAATGACCAGACAACTTTGAAGACTCTTCACAATGAAAGTAAGGCCCCCTATTATAATGGCACTCATTATGTTATCAATATTTAAGCCAACTGCTTGTTATGCAACTTTCCTTGGAAAAAATCAAGACTTGAATAGTTATTACTGATTCATTTAAGGAGAATTGAGTTGCAAGCGCAGTGCAGATATTTCATAGTTACGAGTTACATGTAACCTGTACCTGTTATAGTGTTGTTTATCAATCAAATGAGAATAAAGCAATTTTGCTCTGGGGCTGTGGATCTCACTGGCCAGTTCTAGCTGGAAGCTTTTGCAGAGTTGAAACAGATTGCAATATCTGTAACCAAGAAATGCATCAGATCCACAATTACAAGTTAACATTATTATATCTCATTAATTATTTGATTTACTAGTTTCATTATTGGATTTACAGAGCTCATTATTTTCATTTTGTTTGACCTAGCTAGAGCAATTTAATTTTCCATCACAACCTTGACTGATATTAACTGCCAATCAAAAATAAAACATTCACATGGCACTCAGTTTCAAGAGGGTATACATGTAGCAACTGACCAAAAAGTGGAGGGGGAATCTATCAACCTATATGTAACATGTACAGTTATAGCTATAGCATTTACATGTAGCTAAGTTAGCTGGACAAAACATTCATTTATTCATTATCACATGTACCTGTCCATTAACATTTTGTGTTCCATGAGACAAATCCCTAAAGTCACCACTCAAATCTTCAAAAAAGAAGCATGAATGGGTCCATAGTGGGCCCAAGTTCTCCACATCACTTTTCAGATGAAGCAGTTGTCATGCACATTGTAGGTCATAAACTGATCACCTAGTGAAACAAACCATTTCACAAACTTAAATTATGTCAGTATGTAACTAAGTGCAGATTTCCTTACACAATAAAAATGAAGTCTTTGCTTATAGGTTCAAAGTTTCTATTAGCTGTTTTCCAGTAAAAGTGGTCACAGGGCTGTACAAGTACATGTAAGCTTTAGGTACAGATTTGCTCCGACCTGTGTCAAAAATAACGCTCTGCTGAACAAACAAGTAGTATATACGTGTATGCACTAACCATATAATGTTGAGGATTGGAGGGTTGTCCAATACTGTCGACCAGATTCCAGTCGTACGTTTTTGCTTTCGATCGGAAAACCGGAAGTGTAGATGTGTAAAAGTGTACTAATGGAGGTTATCCATCGGACACGAACGCGTTCCGATGGAAAAATGTACAAAAATATCACCCATATTGGATACGGGGGTAGAAAATCGATCCGATGGAATCCATTGGATCCATCGGACACAAACTGATTCCGATGGAAAAGTGCCTGTTCTTGTCTTGAGACACTTAGAAAAATTTCACCCAAACGTCACATTTGGTTCTATTTTGACCTGGATTACGGCAAATGGCTGCACCTCAACGGACTGCCGAAAGACAAAACCAATTCCCGCTAACAGGAAAACATGGAACAAAGTTGAACGCTATGGGCAGCAGTTTCGAAGTAAAACTTAAAGGAGTGTTATGTTACAAAATTATTTTAGAAGTACAGGATGCTTGCTTACCTCGAAGAACGGCCCAGAAAGAAATAGGATCGCAATGACCAGAAAACACATATTTTAGAACGAGTAGCGCGCTTGTTTCGGCTGATGGATTTAAGAACGAGGTATATTCATATGTAGCACGCTTGTTTCATCATGTTTGTTTCGCTACGGTCTTTTCATGTGTAGCGCGATTGTTTCGGCTGATGGATTTTAGATTTAACATTTAAATGTTTTTTGTCTTTTGTGTTTGCCAGTTTCGACTTAGGACTTAAAGAACGAGTTATGACAAGTGCATTATGCTCGTTTTGACTCATGGCCCGACTAGATTATGCTTGTTTTGACTCATGGCCCGACTAGCCCGACTCCTGCAGATTCCATCGGAATCGTTGTGTTTCCAATGGATCCAGTGGACTCCATCGGACTACTTTCCAACCCTTCTCCTCTCAGAGAATCAACACTTCCGGTTTCATCTTCTGACTAGACTTCCGTTAACTCAAATACACTTCCGTTAACTCAAATGGACTCGACTGTACTTCCGATTTAATTTTTCGACCAGACTCCATCGGACTCTAGGTTTTGTGAACTGGAATCTGGTTGAGAGTATTGGACATGTGTGGAGGGAGGATTGAGCAACAAACAACTTTAGGAAACCACCAGCATCATTCAAGTCAATATTAGAAGATATTGATGAGCTTAACATGTACAGTCGATGCACTCCCCCAACAAGAAGCATTAAGTGGTCCAAATAGCACTTGGGCAAGACGTTATGGAGGAGAGGGATAGCATAGTATAGAAGGAAGCTCTTCATTTCAGATGCTGTCAAAAATTACAAACCATATTTTACAAACATTATAATTATTCAGATGGATACCACCAATGAAATGCTTCAAATATCAGATCATATGACTAACTTTAAGGTTTTGAAAATTGTGGATATAAATTCAGAGACAAATTAACCATTGAAGGAGTCCCAGCTTTGTAACACAAAGAATTAACTAAGTAAATTAAGTAGGGATATTGCATTGAATGATTGATACAAGTGTATGACACAGGCAAGGTATGTTTGCTGTCTGTAAAAGTGCCCACTTCACATGGAATCTTAACCTGCATAAACAGTTTCATTACTAGGTTTATTTCAGATACAAATAGCATTGTTAATGACACTAGCTGAGGAAGTACATCGACTATTTCTCTTACCCTTGCAAAAATAATTCCCGGAATGCTATTGGAATTTCAAGGATTCGTATAGTTTAGTGTCTAATTGCTGATTCCTTTTGAAAATCTAACGGTACAATATCATTATTATAAATACCAGCAATGTGGATATCAAGCTAGGCCACAAATTATGTTTCGTGCATTAACTTCATCCTTCTCAGGAAAAGGTAGATATTTTGAAGCTCTGTAGTAGCAAAGTAGCTTGGGACAACCATGCACTAGCTTCTGCCAATGATTTAGGAAGACTTTCCAGCATTTGGCAGGTCTCTACATTGTGTAAAGATCTCTAAGAAGGCGAGTTCTTTTGTGGAATTCGAACATGCCAGAAACGAGCCGCCATCTTGGATTTTGAATGTTGGTAGACCCTGGGAACGAGTGCTATAACCCATAATGCAATGCTCTGAAAAGGGCGGGAAATTTTGACACTGGGTGAACTGCATTTGTACAGTGAAGCGACACAGCGGCAAAATGACTGCGCATGCTCCAAGTCGCTTGCGTGATTTCCGCGCGAGAAGGAATGGGCACCATAGAAACAAACTGCGTCAAAATGGCGGCAATTTAGAAATCCCGGCAAATATTGTGTTTTTGCCGAGGTTAAGGTCGTCACAAATTAGCTAAGGTTATTACGCTGAAGACAGTTTTTGTGAAAGTTTTTCTTTCACATGTCTTTTGTAACAAAAAATTGGTTGTGGTAACAATGTTGAATTTTCTGTTCGAAGTTCGTGAAGTGCATGAAGTTCGTGTTTATCGTAGCAGCGTCAGTATTTATAGCTTTCGCAATTTTTGATGGGGAATTGCCTCTTGCGAAAATGTACTCTTTGAGGAAAAAACACGGGACAAGTATGTTTGCCGCGGACAAATGATCTCTCTTAACTCAGAAATGGCCAGGGTAGAGAACGTCAAGCGTGGAAATTTCGTCTGCGAATATCACTGGTATATATTGAGGACCACGAACAATACTCGCCCCTACCCTTTGCCTAGCCATCCCAGAGCTATGAACCCCACTCTAATACCAGCAAAGCTATTTCAAGTCTTCGACGAGGTAGGAAAAGCATGCCTTAGTATCGAACCGGAACGCGGTTGTGCACCAGTTACCGCCAAAGTTGTTTTTTCAGAAAGGGAAGGCAACCTGTCTCCCAGCAGAGAGTCATCAGTCCCTGAGGCCTGGAACAGGTCAGGTTCTAGGAGGAGGGGGGTAATAATACTTAAGCTGCCATATGGTTATAAAAGTTTACACTACAATGTGAATGCTAATGCTATTCATAATTATATGTAAAACTGGAACTGTTTATTTATTTTTTTTTTTGGCAAAATTATAAACCAGCCTAGAAACTCCATCCATGTGACACCCATGTGTGCTTCACCAGCCACAACAAATGATGTATGCATTGCAATCAAATTGGTAGCCAGGCAATTACAGGCAACTAAGTGAAGCATATCCCTCAAGATTACATTAATGAATTGATTATTTGAATGTTGAATCTGCTTATCGCTTCAAGAATGCAATAGTGAATTGATTATTGAAATGTTGAACTCCCTAGTCATTTCAAGAATCAATATTTTATTTAAATGAGATTTTTTTAACATTAAACCCATCAGCCATACTTTTGGAACTACTAGTGGGTTCAGTATTCCAGTAATCATTCATAATTGCATTCTTGAAATAACTAGTGGGTTCAATAAATTTTACATTAATCAATTCATAAATGTAATCTTGAGGGGTACCCTTCACTTGGTTTGATTGTAAACAACAGGTCCACTTACAAAATATATTAATAACATTAGAAACATAAGCTTCCTGCATACCCGCTCTCATAGGGTCAATCATCTGCAAGATCTTACCACTGCACAATCAACAGAAGTGAAAAACAGTCAGGTCATATGCTTAAAACAGTCAGGCTGCTTAATGTCCTGGCAGCAAACTGGATGCCATGTGGATTGTGGAACTGGCTTTTTTAGATGGATGAACAAAAACATTGACTATGTGAAAGTCATCAAGAAGATGGATTATAAGCTTTTTGTTTTAAAAGAGCAAAATAGAAATGAAATGATTGTTTTAATATGACTAAAAATGAGGAAAAGAGTCACAATAAATAAAAAATCAATCAATAATAACAATAAAATTGTTTTACATTGTTTTCTACTTGTTGTACAGTTCTTAGCTTGCAGGTGCAGCATTACATGTACAGCTGAACATGTATAACATTTAAGCATATGACCTGACTGTTTTAAGCATATGACCTGACTGTTTTTCACTTCTGTTGATTGTGCAGTGGTAAGATCTTGCAGATGATTGACCCTATGAGAGCGGGTATGCAGGAAGCTTATGTTTCTAATGTTATTAATATATTTTGTAAGTGGACCTGTTGTTTACAATCAAACCAAGTGAAGGGTACCCCTCAAGATTACATTTATGAATTGATTAATGTAAAATTTATTGAACCCACTAGTTATTTCAAGAATGCAATTATGAATGATTACTGGAATACTGAACCCACTAGTAGTTCCAAAAGTATGGCTGATGGGTTTAATGTTAAAAAAATCTCATTTAAATAAAATATTGATTCTTGAAATGACTAGGGAGTTCAACATTTCAATAATCAATTCACTATTGCATTCTTGAAGCGATAAGCAGATTCAACATTCAAATAATCAATTCATTAATGTAATCTTGAGGGATATGCTTCACTTAGTTGCCTGTAATTGCCTGGCTACCAATTTGATTGCAATGCATACATCATTTGTTGTGGCTGGTGAAGCACACATGGGTGTCACATGGATGGAGTTTCTAGGCTGGTTTATAATTTTGCCAAAAAAAAAATAAATAAACAGTTCCAGTTTTACATATAATTATGAATAGCATTAGCATTCACATTGTAGTGTAAACTTTTATAACCATATGGCAGCTTAGTATTATTACCCCCCTCCTCCTAGAACCTGACCTGTTCCAGGCCTCAGGGACTGATGACTCTCTGCTGGGAGACAGGTTGCCTTCCCTTTCTGAAAAACAACTTTGCCGGTAACTGGTGCACAACCGCGTTCCGGTTCGATACTAAGGCATGCTTTTCCTACCTCGTCGAAGACTTGAAATAGCTTTGCTGGTATTAGAGTGGGGTTCATAGCTCTGGGATGGCTAGGCAAAGGGTAGGGGCGAGTATTGTTCGTGGTCCTCAATATATACCAGTGATATTCGCAGACGAAATTTCCACGCTTGACGTTCTTTACCCTGGCCATTTCTGAGTTAAGAGAGATCATTTGTCCGCGGCAAACATACTTGTCCCGTGTTTTTTCCTCAAAGAGTACATTTTCGCAAGAGGCAATTCCCCATCAAAAATTGCGAAAGCTATAAATACTGACGCTGCTACGATAAACACGAACTTCATGCACTTCACGAACTTCGAACAGAAAATTCAACATTGTTACCACAACCAATTTTTTGTTACAAAAGACATGTGAAAGAAAAACTTTCACAAAAACTGTCTTCAGCGTAATAACCTTAGCTAATTTGTGACGACCTTAACCTCGGCAAAAACACAATATTTGCCGGGATTTCTAAATTGCCGCCATTTTGACGCAGTTTGTTTCTATGGTGCCCATTCCTTCTCGCGCGGAAATCACGCAAGCGACTTGGAGCATGCGCAGTCATTTTGCCGCTGTGTCGCTTCACTGTACAAATGCAGTTCACCCAGTGTCAAAATTTCCCGCCCTTTTCAGAGCATTGCATTATGGGTTATAGCACTCGTTCCCAGGGTCTACCAACATTCAAAATCCAAGATGGCGGCTCGTTTCTGGCATGTTCGAATTCCACAAAAGAACTCGCCTTCTTAGAGATCTTTACACAATGTAGA
Organism: Platygyra sinensis; assembly: GCA_019787425.1. NCBI lineage: Eukaryota > Metazoa > Cnidaria > Anthozoa > Scleractinia > Merulinidae > Platygyra > Platygyra sinensis. The sequence goes on along the minus strand of JAHPZR010022548.1, from coordinate 8,878 downwards.
GACCTGCCAAATGCTGGAAAGTCTTCCTAAATCATTGGCAGAAGCTAGTGCATGGTTGTCCCAAGCTACTTTGCTACTACAGAGCTTCAAAATATCTACCTTTTCCTGAGAAGGATGAAGTTAATGCACGAAACATAATTTGTGGCCTAGCTTGATATCCACATTGCTGGTATTTATAATAATGATATTGTACCGTTAGATTTTCAAAAGGAATCAGCAATTAGACACTAAACTATACGAATCCTTGAAATTCCAATAGCATTCCGGGAATTATTTTTGCAAGGGTAAGAGAAATAGTCGATGTACTTCCTCAGCTAGTGTCATTAACAATGCTATTTGTATCTGAAATAAACCTAGTAATGAAACTGTTTATGCAGGTTAAGATTCCATGTGAAGTGGGCACTTTTACAGACAGCAAACATACCTTGCCTGTGTCATACACTTGTATCAATCATTCAATGCAATATCCCTACTTAATTTACTTAGTTAATTCTTTGTGTTACAAAGCTGGGACTCCTTCAATGGTTAATTTGTCTCTGAATTTATATCCACAATTTTCAAAACCTTAAAGTTAGTCATATGATCTGATATTTGAAGCATTTCATTGGTGGTATCCATCTGAATAATTATAATGTTTGTAAAATATGGTTTGTAATTTTTGACAGCATCTGAAATGAAGAGCTTCCTTCTATACTATGCTATCCCTCTCCTCCATAACGTCTTGCCCAAGTGCTATTTGGACCACTTAATGCTTCTTGTTGGGGGAGTGCATCGACTGTACATGTTAAGCTCATCAATATCTTCTAATATTGACTTGAATGATGCTGGTGGTTTCCTAAAGTTGTTTGTTGCTCAATCCTCCCTCCACACATGTCCAATACTCTCAACCAGATTCCAGTTCACAAAACCTAGAGTCCGATGGAGTCTGGTCGAAAAATTAAATCGGAAGTACAGTCGAGTCCATTTGAGTTAACGGAAGTGTATTTGAGTTAACGGAAGTCTAGTCAGAAGATGAAACCGGAAGTGTTGATTCTCTGAGAGGAGAAGGGTTGGAAAGTAGTCCGATGGAGTCCACTGGATCCATTGGAAACACAACGATTCCGATGGAATCTGCAGGAGTCGGGCTAGTCGGGCCATGAGTCAAAACAAGCATAATCTAGTCGGGCCATGAGTCAAAACGAGCATAATGCACTTGTCATAACTCGTTCTTTAAGTCCTAAGTCGAAACTGGCAAACACAAAAGACAAAAAACATTTAAATGTTAAATCTAAAATCCATCAGCCGAAACAATCGCGCTACACATGAAAAGACCGTAGCGAAACAAACATGATGAAACAAGCGTGCTACATATGAATATACCTCGTTCTTAAATCCATCAGCCGAAACAAGCGCGCTACTCGTTCTAAAATATGTGTTTTCTGGTCATTGCGATCCTATTTCTTTCTGGGCCGTTCTTCGAGGTAAGCAAGCATCCTGTACTTCTAAAATAATTTTGTAACATAACACTCCTTTAAGTTTTACTTCGAAACTGCTGCCCATAGCGTTCAACTTTGTTCCATGTTTTCCTGTTAGCGGGAATTGGTTTTGTCTTTCGGCAGTCCGTTGAGGTGCAGCCATTTGCCGTAATCCAGGTCAAAATAGAACCAAATGTGACGTTTGGGTGAAATTTTTCTAAGTGTCTCAAGACAAGAACAGGCACTTTTCCATCGGAATCAGTTTGTGTCCGATGGATCCAATGGATTCCATCGGATCGATTTTCTACCCCCGTATCCAATATGGGTGATATTTTTGTACATTTTTCCATCGGAACGCGTTCGTGTCCGATGGATAACCTCCATTAGTACACTTTTACACATCTACACTTCCGGTTTTCCGATCGAAAGCAAAAACGTACGACTGGAATCTGGTCGACAGTATTGGACAACCCTCCAATCCTCAACATTATATGGTTAGTGCATACACGTATATACTACTTGTTTGTTCAGCAGAGCGTTATTTTTGACACAGGTCGGAGCAAATCTGTACCTAAAGCTTACATGTACTTGTACAGCCCTGTGACCACTTTTACTGGAAAACAGCTAATAGAAACTTTGAACCTATAAGCAAAGACTTCATTTTTATTGTGTAAGGAAATCTGCACTTAGTTACATACTGACATAATTTAAGTTTGTGAAATGGTTTGTTTCACTAGGTGATCAGTTTATGACCTACAATGTGCATGACAACTGCTTCATCTGAAAAGTGATGTGGAGAACTTGGGCCCACTATGGACCCATTCATGCTTCTTTTTTGAAGATTTGAGTGGTGACTTTAGGGATTTGTCTCATGGAACACAAAATGTTAATGGACAGGTACATGTGATAATGAATAAATGAATGTTTTGTCCAGCTAACTTAGCTACATGTAAATGCTATAGCTATAACTGTACATGTTACATATAGGTTGATAGATTCCCCCTCCACTTTTTGGTCAGTTGCTACATGTATACCCTCTTGAAACTGAGTGCCATGTGAATGTTTTATTTTTGATTGGCAGTTAATATCAGTCAAGGTTGTGATGGAAAATTAAATTGCTCTAGCTAGGTCAAACAAAATGAAAATAATGAGCTCTGTAAATCCAATAATGAAACTAGTAAATCAAATAATTAATGAGATATAATAATGTTAACTTGTAATTGTGGATCTGATGCATTTCTTGGTTACAGATATTGCAATCTGTTTCAACTCTGCAAAAGCTTCCAGCTAGAACTGGCCAGTGAGATCCACAGCCCCAGAGCAAAATTGCTTTATTCTCATTTGATTGATAAACAACACTATAACAGGTACAGGTTACATGTAACTCGTAACTATGAAATATCTGCACTGCGCTTGCAACTCAATTCTCCTTAAATGAATCAGTAATAACTATTCAAGTCTTGATTTTTTCCAAGGAAAGTTGCATAACAAGCAGTTGGCTTAAATATTGATAACATAATGAGTGCCATTATAATAGGGGGCCTTACTTTCATTGTGAAGAGTCTTCAAAGTTGTCTGGTCATTCAATTTACCTATATTGTACATGTGTTTCTGATGATCTTCCCCTGTTTGTTATTTTTCATCGGACTCAATAACCAACAAGAAAAAGGCTGCCAGGCAGGCCTACAGTTGTCCGTCTAATCTAATTCCTCTGGGCCAGGTCCAACCTAATTTGATCAGCTGAAAACTGTAAATCTACAGGCTGAAATTTGACATGAAAGACTTACTAAACTTAAAGCTGTCTAGGCCATGCTAACCACTTTGTCTTGTCAATGAGTTGCTTTTTGTGTTTCCTTAGCTAGAACCCTATGATATCAAAGGCATGTTTCAATAGAGAATTTTTTCTCAAAACAAAAAAGATCATGCCCATCTAACAGAGTGAAGACATAATTAATAATTCATTCTAACTGCATGGCTCAAACCTTATTATTTTCTTTGCAGAAAAATTCAAGAAGAAATTGAACCTGGTGTTTATGTTCTGGGAGGTCTAACACGGGTGTGGGCTAATTCTTCTCATTTAAGTGAGCCTGAAATTGCCATACTTAGCAAGAAAGGAAATTGTGAAAAGCAGTGGGTGTTTTTTCGTTGTCAGATTGATGGAGTTGTATATCAGTGTGCAAGATACAAGCGTGTTACTGCTCGAAATAATTTTACTGTTACATTTAAGTTGAGTGACACACTGATGTATGGTTTCATTAAGACATACGTTAAAGCTGCTGAAGGTTGCAAGGGTGTCGCATGTACAGAAAAGCATTGCCAGTGCGAAAATAGAGCCAGTTACTGGGCTATTATCGATATTCTGGATAAGCACCTTGAACAGCCTTGTATTCATGCTGTAAAGCACATTGTGAGAGTGAAACCAACAGACAGGCTGGTGGCAGTGGCCATCAGTGCCATACAAGAGAAATGTGTCTGTGTGAATGTGTCCACAAGAACTTGGGTTTGCCACCTTCCTAACAGTTACGAAAGAGACTGAGCTTCGTCCCAATATCTAGCTTTTGCAGATTACATATAGCTATGTCAGATAGCAATATGATGATTTTATGTAAGGGGTACAGTTTTACATATACAAGTACATGTAAGTGACAATCCTTCTGACCAGGAAAGTAAGTTGCTTGATGCAGAAATTAAACAATATATATATTGCTAAATTTTATTGAAATACCTGTAAAGTGTTTCAAACCAGGTTTTAGGAAGACATATGCAAAGTTTTGTTAAAGTTAATTCAGAACAGGTATTTTTTTCATCTGCGCATGCATTATTTTGGATTAAAACTTCATGAGGCACGAGCGTGCAATGTAGTAGCAATGATAAGCTATGTGTAGCTTAGTAAGACTACCAGTTATATTCTTAAAATATATTTGTACTGTATGCAGAGATTTCATTATCTCAATGGACAAAATGATGTAACTAATTACCAGTTTTCAAGGTGCCATCTGGGACAGCAAGCTTTCACTATCTGTGGCAAAGGCCACTGTCTTTAAACTCTTTATCTATTAAGGTAACTTGTGGGTTTTAATTTTATATAGTTATATCAAATATTTGTACAAGAATGATAAGTAATTTTCGGATAGGCTATCTTTTTGCTATCTCTGAAAAAGATAGTTTTTAGGTAGGTTATCAAAGTGCTACATGAGTGATGGATAGCTTTCAGATGGGCTATCTTTTTGCTATCTCTGACAAAGATAGCTTTGGGGTTAAGCTTTAGGTTATCAAAGTGCTACATGAGTGATGGATAGCTTTCAGATGGGCTATCTTTTTGCTATCTCTGACAAAGATAGCTTTGGGGTAGATTATCAAAGTGCTACATGAGTGATGGATAGTTTTCAGATAGGCTATCTTTTTGCTATCTCTGAAAAAGATAGTTTTTAGGTAGGTTATCAAAGTGCTACATGAGTGATGGATAGTTTTCAGATAGGCTATCTTTTTGCTATCTCTGACAAAGATAGTTTTTAGGTAGACTATCAAAGTGCTACATGAGTGATGGATAGTTTTCAGATAGGCTATCTTTTTGCTATCTGTGACAAAGATAGTTTGTAGGTAGACTATCAAAGTGCTACACGAGTGATGGATAGTTTTCAGATAGGCTATCTTTTTGCTATTTCTGACAAAGATAGCTTTTGGGTAGAATAGTGATTTATTTTACAATTTAAAGATTGTTTTAAGATAGCCCAATTTTGGCATACTAGAGTAGAGGTGGTTTTTGAATAGATAAGTTAGTGAAAAGATAGGCTATCTTTTGACTATCTACACAAAAAACTAGTTTTTAGATAGTCTATCTATTTTCTAACTATGTGATAGATAGGTATCAGTTAGCTTTAAGGCAGGCTTAGTATAGCTATCCACTATCTACAAAATCACTTGGATATCAAAAAGATAGTGATTTTCATCTGTCAACTAGAAATGAGATAGTTGTAACTAGCAAAAAGTTAGTAATAAACTATTAATAAGATATGACTGGTTTTGTGAGGGAACAGAAATATCAACTTTTTCAACTTTTTTTCAACTTTTTTATTTGCCACTCATCTATTACAAGTGTGATATACCGGTATATTAATTTACATTTTAGAGTAGCAGGAGATCTCAGCAAGCTCATTCGAGCTTTTCTAAGGAGATCCTCTTATTTAATAACATAAACTCAACAATAAAATATCAATATATGGTGGCCAAATAAATCTGTGTCCACAAAACAACAATATTATAGATAAGGAGATTTACTTTATCTAATAATCAATATTTTGATTTAACACAAAAGTTTTTAATTCTTTTTTAAACATTTGCAGAGACTTAATATTCTTTAAAACATCTGGTAAGGAATTCCAAATCATAGGACCTTTATATTTTATTGAGAATCTTCCATAATTTGTTCTTGTGAATTTCATATGAAATTTTTCAGAAGACCTGGTATAATGTTTATGAATAGAATTGTTCAGTGAGAAATAGTTTGAGAAGGCACAAGGCAAGCTTCCCTTGGTGTATGAATACATGAATAAGCCTATTTGGTAAGAGTTCAACTCATTCTTTTTTTTTTTTTTATCCACATTTTCCATTTATAGCAATAAGTACACACTACAATTAATAACAGATAAATAGTAACACCTTCATTACTTAAGCTATTTAATTATACCAAACGAATATCTCTAGCATTGATATAAAGTTGCCATTTAGCCTGAAATTGTTTTACCTTGTTATTCTTAGAGGCAAGAGACATTTCCGTTCTGTATTTCACCTCCAGCATTCCAAATTTGGGCGTACTCTACGTTTACGACAATTCCAAATATGAAGTTTAGCAAGAATGAACAGATAGTTTAGTAACTGGTCAGATTTTCCAATTTGTCTACCGACAAAAACATCTTTCAAGGTGAATTCTATATACTTTCCTGAGAGCATAGACCAGAAGTTTTCAAATTGTTTCCAGAAACAATAGGAGAAAGAACATTCATAAAATAGGTGATGAACCGTTTCTGATCCTTCCTCACAAAAGGTACACAGATCATTCGGGACATAACCTATCTTAGCAAGACGTTGATTTGTAAAAGTAATATCAGCTAATAATTTAAACTGAAAACTTCTAATAAACGTTTCAGATGAATACGATTTAATATTAAGAAAAGCATTAGAAACAGTTGAGTCTTCCAGGTCAAAGTCCTCTTTCAGTTTTATAAAGCCCCTTGAAGGTTTAACTTTTATGGACACTAACAAGCGATAAAACTGCTTACTCTTGCTAGTAAGAGGGTTAAATGTTTTTTCTCCACAGAAAAATTCTAACGGTCCTAATTTTTTTCCATTTGGGCATTGTATTTTCAGGTGGGAAGGTATCGCACTTCTTACCCCTGTCCACACTAGAAAATTGGTATTTTGTACTCCAACACACCTTACATTGTTATAAGATTGAAGGTTATCTTTGTCAAATTGCAAGTGGTGGCAGAGTAAAATTCCAGCTTTAACATAATTAGGATAGTAAATTGATTTATTATCTATCTTAATGTCTTTATTGTTCCAGATTATGTATTTAGACATAGGAGGCTTTGTTGAAAATAACTCTCTAAAATCTGCCCACCACTGAAGAAACTCATTATAAAATTTCGAAGAAATGTTACACTCTTCCACATCATAGTTGCAGCTAAATAAGAATTCGCCCCCAAAATCCTTAAGTAAATGATTAAGGTAAGCTTTCCAAGGCAATGAGCCATTAGAGAATAGTTTACCAATCCAGGCCAGTCTAGATGCTTTGATTAAAGTTTAAGAGTTCAACTCATATATGTTTAGCAATTGAAGCGATACGAATAATTGTCTACTTTCTTGCTGGTACTTAGAAAAAGTTATAATTCTTAGAATTTTCTTTTGTACTTTGTATAGAGCATCTAATCTAGAAGGATAAGTACTAGCCCATACAACAATACAATAACTCAAGTACAGGTAAACCATAGCATTATATACAGTTCGTAATGTTCTAATAGGTAAATAATGTCTTATAACGAAGAATGATTAATTTTTAACTTTACAACCGACCTCCCATATGGTGGATAAGGCCTGATGGTCGATCTCTTACATAATCATATCAGTTGTCGAACATTGTTTTTCTAAGCCGCACTCTTCGATATTAATATATGCTCAAATAGTGAGCTTGGGCTACCTGTGGTGTAATTCAAATGTTTTTACGACCAAGGCTTTGTACAACGTTTCTAAGACCTAATTGCACAAAAGGGTTTCTTTACTTCGTTTTCATGGAAGGGTAGGATATGCTGTTATAAGTCGTCGTTTACGTTGGTCGTATACGACCTTTACCGTGTAGCACTCTGCTCGCGTAAAACCATGAACTCCTATTGGAGTGTCAAAACTCTTTAGTACAACTAGTCTATCTTTGTTTGATCTGTCTGCAAATTTTTTACTAGGACAACTGGAAGTCAGTGTTATATAAACCAAGGTAATAATTTCGCACAATTTTGTGGCTTTAAAAATACTTTTACCCTCTTTTCCATTGCCCATGTGAGTCTCTCTTATGTGTTCTGAACAGAATCTTATCCCTGTTTTGTGTCTAAACTCCTTTTCGTTTATATTGTTCGAAGACGTTGGCTCTCTCTGTTTTCTACTTCGCTCACGGCCTCCGCTCTTTACCCGGCATTCCCTGATCTCGGCTGCTCGTCGGACCCTACTGTCCTTACTCCCCAGTGGACACCCTTGCCTACCCCCCAGTGGACAACCTTGCCTGCCGCTGGTCGCCATGGCTGCTTGACAACTTCTATTCGGAGCAGTTGCTAGTGACTGCCAAGTGTTCATTACTGACCGTGTCAGAACACCAAGTCTTCTTTACTTTAGCTTTTTTTCTTTCTTCACTTTTTGGGTTTTTCAGGCCGAATTTGCGTTTGTACAAATTGGTGGAAACTTTTTTAGCTTTTTTCTTCACTTTCTTTTCTTCACTTTCTTTCTTCTTGTTTTTTCTTTCTTCACTTTCTTCAGTAGCCGGCCGAAGTGATTGTAGCGGGAGTAGCGGCGGCCTTATATACTGTGACTTGTTCATGTTTGTAAGCATTTTCTCTTCTCTGATTTGTAAAGGTTTTTATATTTTTCTGTGATTAAGTAACACTGCGGATTTTTTATAACTTTTTGTATATTTTTCTGTGATTAAGTAACACTGCGGATTTTTTATAACTTTTTGTTTGTAAGCATTTTCTCTTCTCTGATTTGTAAAGATTTTTATATTTTTCTGTGATTAAGTAACACTGCGGATTTTTTATAACTTTTTGTTTGTAAGCATTTTCTCTTCTCTGATTTGTAAAGATTTTTATATTTTTCTGTGATTAAGTAACACTGCGGATTTTTTATAACTTTTTGTATATTTTTCTGTGATTAAGTAACATGCT